>BDIP01000885.1:0-13918 GCA_003568945.1 Kipferlia bialata
GTGATTATGCTAGGAATAGTGATTTGCTATTAGGAGGCTTAATAACGTGATCACAAGCCCGTCAATCTCTGCTATTAGAGCTGCTATTAAGGCAAAAATATCACCTGATTTAGGGGTATATCACCTTGATTTGCCTTAAATCAAGGATATTTCTGCTAAATCAGGCTGATTATTGCATAATCTGGTAAACTAAAGGGTTTATCTCTGCTATTATAATATCATTAATAACTAATAGCAGAGTTTTAAGGGATTTGTGATCACTAATCACAAGACTAATTTCTAATTTGGCCAACCCTGGAAGGTTCCTACTCTATAAGGATCAGTATACTCAACAACAACACAACCTTGCTTGCATATTTGTGTTGGAGTGCCTCCTTTCGACTAAGGAGAAAGCACAAGATGTGCAATATGGGAGCTGGGCTAGCAGGGCTGTTGGTGCTGTCCATACTCAGTGTTGTGTGGGGTGCCCTCCCTGATACGACTCTCGCCCCATCCAGTGCCTCCCCCACCCCTGCTAGGCTGTCCTTCAGTGTTGAGGGGGGGTTCCGCATCATGCAGCTGACAGACATCCACTACCCTGCAGGTACCCTTATGTCTGTGCACATACCTATTTTAGTGTTAATTCGTCTACGCCATCTTAGTAGCTCTGGGCCTTCACGTGACAGTGCTATATTCCTTTCATGACAATCAATCTTCGTTCAGTTTTACCTCCCCCTCCGGCTCAAACTCTCTCTCATATATTTGAATAATAGCATTTCCATGTTTACCCCTGCTCTGATAGTCTATCCCTTGGTATGTTAGCGTTAACCACAGGGCTGATTCGCACCCTTTACTCACCTCTGTTGGCAGACGACAACACTGGCAGGTATTTCTATCACTCATCACAATACACTGTCCGATACTCTTTCTGAAACTCTATTCTTGATATTCCCACCGTGCGTATACAATATGTATACCCTTGTTTTCTCTCCCTCTGTCACTTATCTCTGACCCTCAGCACCCTCTCCTCCTACTTCGCTCTCAACATGCACCCAACCACACACCAGGTCAGTGTAACACACATTGTCATGTGTAGTTGTACCTCATACTACTCTTCCTTCTTCTGTCTCTCTTCCCTTATATCATCTCACCTTCAGATCCGTAAGATGGTCACGGAATACAACCCCGACGTCATTGCTATCACAGGTGGGTAACGCTCATGTGTACAATAGAGGCATCTACTTATAAGTGTATAAGATATGAATATACGTAATATACATACGTTTTGCTTCCCTTACCCCCAGGCGACACTGTCTCCTGGGCCGCTGCCACCTTCAGCAAGAGTGCCATCACACACCACCTCGCCCTGGCCGCTGTGCTCGATGACATAGGTACCAGGGGGTCAGGACTATATATATAGGTGTCATTGGTGACAGGAGTATATATAGGTGTCATTGGTGACACTGTGTGTGTATATGATATGTCCTCTCTTCTGTCATTATCTGATTACCCCCAGGTGTCCCTTGGTTCATCACCCTGGGCAACCACGACAGTGACCAGGTACCATATATATGTATATTTATTTTTATATACCCACATATGTACACTATGTATATGTATATATCAATACTTCCTACTATCATAGTGTTACTACGTATAACCACGACAGTGACCAGTTACTATGTAGCGCTATATAGACTAACATAGTGTTACAACCCATCACTGATTGTAGTGGCCAGGTATCACTGTATACTCTCTCTATACCATAGACATGCATGTAGTATACCCAACCCGTCACTGACACCCTACAGGCCCCAGCAGCCCTGGTGGCAGAGGAGGAGAGAGAGGATGGTGACCTTCCCATCAGACAGGACATCATGGCGGCTCTAGTAGACAGAGAGGAGAGAGAGGGAAAGGGACTCTTCCTCGGCAGGTGGGTATTACAGTATTTCATTGTTCAGTCTATATCTTTCACCCTCTCTCCCTTCTCTCATGCAGCGTTGGCTCCGTTGCCACTGAGGCCGAGGGGTATGGCTCTGACTATGTGCTGTCGGTGTATGATGACACAGCCGTAAGTGACGATGGGGCCAAGGGTACCGCATCCCCCCCCTCTGTCCTGCTGTGGGCACTGGACAGCCATAGAGAGGACTGCGAGGAGACTGACAGCAAGTGAGTGCACATCTCTCATATCTACATCTCTACCTCTCCCTCTATACCTCTCCCTCTCTACCTCTCCCTCTCTAACTCTCTATCTCTTCTGTCTCTAACCCCCAGGTATGGGTGTGTGGAGGGTGTACAGGCAGAGTGGGTGGCAGACACATACACTGACATAGCCTCTGCGTCGGCTACTGGTGACATCCCGGGTCTCGCCTTTTTCCACATACCCACCGAGGAGTTTGGTCTTGGTATAGACACAGACACAATAGGAGAGGGGTACCAGTCCCCGTCTGACCTGGACGGGGGTGTCTACATAGGCGACAAGGGGGAGGACACGTGCGACAGTGGGGTGCAGAACGGCATCATAGACATGCTGAGTCAGGTGGGGTGGCCGTCTCTTCTACTGTGCTCTCTCCCTATCTATCTATCTATCTTTGTATATATATTTACATATACATATATATCCCCTCTCTCACCTTAGGCCGTGCATGGCAACCTCTGGGCATGCTTCTGTGGCCACGACCATGTCAACAACTACTGCACAGTCAGTGAGGATAGTGCCAGTGATGGTGATGAGGTATGCGCACTAGGTAGTAGTGTACTCCTCTCTGTCCTGTCTCACCCCAGGTCCACAGCAGTCTGCTGTGCTATGGTCAGAAGACTGGGTACACCAGCTACTGGTCTAACGATCACGGCTCAGGGGCCAGGATCATAGACCTCGCACTAGATACACAGACCCCCAGGTACTCACTATGATTAACACAGTGTGAATGCATACTATACATCTAGCTCACACTGGGACTCTCTCGCATCCACTCACCTGCAGGTCTCTGTCTTCAGTCACAACCTTTGTCACTGGCCGTTCAGCGTTTAGTCAGGCGTTGGGTGAGAGGTATCGCGTAGCTTTGGAGACAGGCAACAGTACTCCAGATGCCTCGACACAAGCAGTAGTACAGAGGAGTGTACCGGCAGGCTCCGCCTCTTCTATCGTGACCCTCCCTTCCCAATCTGTCGCTGAGTTAGTGACATACCTCCCCTCCACTGGTCTCTCTCTCTCCTCTGCTTGGGACTGGGTCTACCCCACTGTGTACTGGTGTCTATTCCTGAGGGCTCTATTGACAGTGGCAGGGTGCCTACTCTTCACACTGTATATGATGTGCAGGCTCCTGTGGTGTCTGTGTACCGATGCCATCAAGGCTGTGAGAGGCCGTCCCAAGGTGACCCTGCCCCTCTCCCTTGCACTATCCATGCACAGTGGGGGGCAGACATGTGGGAAGGGAGAATGCACCCAGGTGCTGGATACACAGTGTGAGGGGGGAGAGGCTGGTATTGGTAGTGTAGGGTCATCAGAGAGAGAGGTTAATGATGAGGGGGAGAGAGAGAAGGAGGTAACAGCCCAGGGAGAGGGGACTGGGGTAGAGGCCACCGACGCAGCCCTAGATGGTTCTATGGGGATGTCTACCCCTGAACCTAGTACCAGGGAGAGTGTGGTAGGTGCATCGTCAATGAGTGAGACTTGCTCCCCCCGTCCAGTGGGTGGTCAGACAGATGTCTAACTCCGCCTATTTGCTTACTCTCTTCTTGTTGCATGTGTGCCCTAGTCATGCTTGCGATGCTGTTTCAATTACTTTCGTATATGCTCTACCTTGTTATTTCCCAGTTATCCCTGTAATACTTGGCCTAGTATTGCTGGTGTTTTCATTCGATGTATAATATATTATGGACATTGTCCATTCCTCTGGTACCTTATGTTCAATAGATTCTATTTATCAGGTGTTTTGATTTTTTATGTCTCTCTAACAGTACCCCCATTATAGTATTTCAAGCATTCAGTTGATGTTGGGCTATGTCCGTTGTCTCCATTATCACGTTCCCTGGGCAGGCCTCCAATGGAGACTCTATAGACTCTATTACTGACTATACTATTGACTCTGTTATAGACTCTATATACTCTATACACTCTATAGACTCTACTCCACTATGTCGAGGGGGTACTCCAGCACAGCACCTCCCACACACCGTCTGCCCCCGTCGTAGTACCACACCACAGCACTGTGGGGGTCCAGCTCCGTCATCCTGAGAATACGGCACTGCTCCACCAAGAATGGCAGTCTCCCTCTGTCCTCCCACACCCCACTGATAGTGTCTAGAACATGCATCTTCCCTGTGTGCGGTTCCAGTACCAGCACGTGTCTCCCTACCTGTACAGCAGCTGACCTGCCAGCGTGGAATGGCATCTCTTCCTGTGTCACCCCCCCATTATGGATAGTGGTGTTTGAGTACCCTTCCATCAGCCGCGCAGGGCCTTGTGCGTCGTCACACCCCACAACAGATCCAGTCTCGGGACTGGCATATGGCACATCCACACCCCATCTGGACCACGCCCTGGTCTCTGTGTCAAATGCATAGTGTGTACTCTCACCATATGCATTCTGCGTAGCTCTGGAATGGCACCTGCCTAGTACAACAAGCAGATGCCCCACACACATAGAGAGGGAGTTGGTCCTACCATGTGGCCACACACTCTCATGCTTCTCCCCCCTCAACATCTGCTTCACCTGATGCCACATGCTAGTTGACGGATCACGCAGGGTCTCCCACTCATACGTGTCGAGGGACAAAATGTGCAAGTCGCTTGAATAGTCCTTATGCCCAGTCAAGTTGATACCTCCCTCCAAACGCATATACACACCCTCTTACTCTGGTGAGGGAGTAACCAGTAGGGTTTCCAGGAGGGGGGGTTATCCCATAACCCCTGACTAGAGTTACAGGTGCTCTGCTATTCTCTCGGGTGAGAAGGCGGAACACCTGAGTCTTGGTTCCCTTGCCCTCTGTGGAAAGAGACGGGAAACAGGATCAACAAGAGCGCATAACAGTGTGTTTTCACTGATAGGTACACACCCCACAATCAGTTGTGATGGTAAGAGAAATAGGGGTTTCATCAGCAAAGAGGCCTAGAATAGAGTGAAAGGAAGGAGACCCTGTCTCAGACTAATTTTCAAAGGGAGATAGACCCTTTTCTAATCCACCAAACACAGGTTCTCCAATTAAGGGTGTAGGTTTTTGCATTCCGTGTAGCTTGTCAACAGTACATGTCAGCCGTCTGTACAGTGACACACCCCTCCTCACCACCCAGCATGCCAGCAGTGGAGCCTAAGGGTGACGACACAGGCTGGGCTGGCTTTGTGGCCAAGCTGAAGGGGTGTGGGGTTGCTGCGGCGAGTGGGGCTGTGCCCTTGGCCCTAACCCTGGCCTCAGGGGGGGCGGTGGCAGCATCTGTGATGGCACTCCCCCTGGCCCAGACTGTGGTCAAGGGCCTCTCCCTAGTGGACATCATACTCCCTATAGAGGCAGTGGCTGAGAAGCTGGCGGGGTTTCTTGGGGGGAGGGGGGAGAAGGTGGTGGATGCTCTGTTTGGGATAGCCAAGAAGAAGCATGAGAGGAAGGTCCTTAGATCACAGGTCGAGGCCGTGGTGGGGCCGTATATGGCAGAGGTCTCGCAGGTATGGTGGAAGTGCTTGTGAGCACACACATGACTAGGTGGCTTTATTGTACTCCCTAATGGCACTGGCTGTGCAATCTGTGTACACTCTACAGTATATGTACAGTGTTCCTCAGCCGAAGGATCTTTACCTTGTCGAAGCTATAACCATATGTAATACGGATCCATGACATATATAGTGGATCTTCCCAGAGCTATTCTAGTGAACTCTCCCTACAACCCATATTCCCCTATCTCCAAGTCACTTCAATAATGAGAAGAGAGTGTCATCTTTGACAGTAGGCTCTTGATGTCATCAAGTCCGAGCAGGGTGACATAAAGGGTCTGTTACAGACCTGGATGGACCAGCAGGTACATATATATATATATATATATATATATATATATACACGAATATATATATATATGATGTACATAAATGTATACAAGGTACTGGTACTGATACTGATGCTGGATGGGGCAGCAACTATATGGCCATGGGTGTGGACACATCCATTGAGATGTGTCACTGAATGATTTCAGGGCCACTGTACCAGTAATCATTGCCACTATGTCTTCTATATGCATTCCAAAAGCTCTTGTCTCTAACCTTCAGCATGTGGTCAATACAGTTGTGGCTGAGCACCTGTCTGCCATGAGACAGAGTCTTCAGAGAGTGGAAGAGGACCTGTGGTACATTCGGACCCTGACTGACAGCAACACTGACACTCTCTCCGTCATATCGCTGGATGTGTCACAGTTGCTACACGGCGTCACAGCCAAGCTCAACAGCATGTGTCCTAGAGAGTGCCAGCAGCTCTGCAGTTCACTGCTGAGGAAGCAAAAGCTCAGAAGTGACTGTGGAGTGGCATATGAGCCCAACCGGTACGTGGCCAGGCCCGACCTGGACCGTGTCCTAGCTGCCTTCACTGACCAGTGCGCAGGGGGGCAGCAGGCTGCCATGCCTCTCTTTGTGCTCACTGGAGACCTTGGGTGTGGTCAGACATGGAGTGCGGCCCACCTAGCACACCAAGTCGTATCAGCCCCAGGGACAAGTCACCCAGTGACTGGTGCACCAGACACTGACGGGAGTTGTCTCCTACCATTCTTCCTTCCACTGCGTAATGGGATAGCAGCCGGACTGGAGAGGTACTTCGGCAACTCTGACGCTGATACAGTGGCCACGGACTGTGCCACTCTGTATACAGCAGGCAAGATACCAGTACTCATCCTGGATGGCTTGCATGAGGAGAAGAGAAAAGAGAACAGAGGGGTTGTGGATTGGGTGGCAGACTTCCTTCAGGTGGGTGATTCTATGTAGCCTGTCATCAGGCAGAATAATTATAGTTATGGATGTTGACATTACAAGGTGCTCTGTCCATTATCGTCAGAACCAGTGTATCTTTAGTATGACGATCTCACTCTCAGGAAGTGGACAAAAAGGCTCTCGTCCTTCTTACCTGCCGTTCACACACATGGAAGGGAGTGTACAAGGGAGATATTCTGCCCCATCTGTTCCCATGCGGGACAGGTCAGACCCGTGTTGCACCAACACTATCACACAGTATGTGCCTGGGACCGTTCACCGATACTGAGCTCCTGAATGCGGTTGAGTCTTACGACACACTCTCCCACCAGTTCAGCCCACACCTTGTCCACTTCTGCCGGAAGCCGTATGCCCTAGGTCTAGTGGCAGACTACGCTTCAAACAATAGCACTCTGCCCGACCCTCTTGACATCGCTTCCTTCTACCCCGTCTTCTGTGGTGACCAAGACTCGGCTACAGTCCTTAGCAGGATGGGCATCCATGCTGATGTGGTTAGGGACTACCTGGCCCCATTCCTCCAAGCCCTAGGAGACCCAAGTCAGATGTCCTCAGCTGACCTCGTCAGTTGCTGCGTAGATAGGAGTACTCTCAAGCTGGAGGTTACACAGAGCAAAGGGTGGCACCAGATTGAGTCCTCTGGTCTAGTAGACCTGACTGGTACCACCCTCAAGCCAATGTGTAGGGTAGCCGCAGAGTACGCCCCCTATATTAGCCACATGATGAGCATCGGCAACCCAATCACCGCAGACCAGGTACTCAGTGCGTGTGTGTTCAGTGCAGCCGAAGCCTATTATGGTCAGCCAAATGAGTGTATACTGTTTGTACTATTGTGCACTATCCACTTTACTTAGCTCAGGCCCCACTCCCTGCTCTGGCAACCATCCCCACCAGGGCTGACACGGAGTTCAGCAACACTCTAGAGAGTAAGCGGCCACAGCTGCTAGCACTAAAGGAGGCTAGGAGACTAGAAGAGGAGGCACGTCTAGCAGCACAGCTGGAGCTGGAGCTGGAGCAGCGTAGAACTCAGGTACTACATAGAGAACTTGAGCTAATCCTTTAGGCGACTCCCTCGTATTCTTTATAGTAGAGTACGCCTCTTCTCATATTTGTTGACTTCAGATCGCCGGACTCAGCATTTCTGTCCCAGACATAGCTCTTGAGACAAGAGGTGGCGGCAATGCAGACGATACCCTGGAGACCTCAGATGACGAGGACTGTTTCCGCAGCGCAGTCAGCACCCCTTGTGTAGGCCTTTGCGGCCCTGGCACCACTCGACCCGACTCCCAGGTTCAATTATGGACTAGAAATACAGGATCTTGACTTGTAGCACATGTTGTGATCTACTGTAGACTAACATCAGGTCGTATGGCCACAGACACCATCTTCGTCTGTCACATATTCCACGGACGAGGACATTGGGAATGCCGACAGCATTTCCCAGACTCCACAGGTAACTTCAGAGACTATGAGGGTGTGAATTTTGATTCTATACTCACACGGACGTTTGCAATTGTATCTCCTTTAGCGCTTACTGGATTGAGTAAGAGATATACCATGACTCTATATATATATCTCCATGTGCCCTAACAGACAGACCCTTACCACTGCTGAGACAGAGGCTCAGGCTCTTATAAAGAGTGTGAGTTCCCAGTGTGAGGCGCCTTCTTCAGCTAAGACTGTTGCAGCAAAGCTCCTAGAAGTCTTACAGTTTGGCAGAGTAGGTAAGACGTCGCTACTTGAGACTGTCCCCGGGAGATAACGAGTAGGAACCATCCGCGTCAGTAGCAATACATGCACAGTTGATGTAGTGGACAATTTATTATCAACCTTGGTATCATAGTGTTTTGTCAAAGACACTATGGAGACTGGATATTCGCGATGAAGCTGTTCTGTCTGAGAATACTGTATGTTAACACTTAGATGAGAACCGGGCCACACTCTTGAGATCCAACTGTCTAGATGCTATCAATAGTGCCCTTGAGCTCTACTGCGAGTCCAGTGAGGTTGTCAGGGCCTCTGCCGACGTGATTGCTTGTCTGGCCAACATAGGTACATTATGTGCCACAAGTGAAGAGGTCCATATTCTGAATGTGAACTGCTGTTCATTCTTCCAAGTACCTTAACGTATCAGGCTCCTGTGCACAAGTAAGCATATTTGCCAGTGGTACAGTTCCCAAGCTGCTGAAGGGGATCAAGAACCACATATCTACTGCCAGTACATGTGTTGCTGTCATTGAGGCTCTGACACAATTGGCAGCGTCTGGTGCGTGATGAATCGTTAAACGACTAGTTGTGCTCTTTAAAGCTGATCTTATTAATAGTAGTGTGGTCAGGACTCACTCTAGGGGACAACGTTCCTACCATGCTCTCTATTGACGACGGAGCGTGTCAAAAGAATGCTGATACTGCAATTGAGAAGCACCCGGGCGACCCTGACGTTGTCTCGGCATATGCTGATCTCCTACACCACCTGGCGACCCCAGCTGCAGAGGCCAGATCAGGTACTTCAAAGCAGTACACTGTGCACAATTGGAGCGAGAATACCATGTATACTCTTTTCTGAATGTATACCTGCGTGTGTCACTCATCGACCTTTGGGTAACCTAGTGCTCTTGCAAACACCAGGTCGACAGGGTTCGGATACAATATCCTCTGGGATAGTCTTGAGTGACGGAGTTCGTGCTCTGTACAAGGCTCTGGAGACACACAAGGGATCCCCGTGTGCCTGCCACTCTCTGTTACAGGCACTTGGCACACTACATTTAGGTGAGAGATACCATGAGACATGTAAACTATAGCGATATACCAACATACACATACAATGTATACATATTCACTGCAACAGAATTATCTCACGTGTACAGCTGACCCGAAAGTCGCCCTCTATGCCACTGGAACTCACCTACTTGCCATGTCTGCCGTGGCTCTATCACACCAGAAGGTGTTCGCAGAGGATGTGTGCATAAGCGGGAGCAGACTACTAGCCATCACAGCCACTGAAGGTACGTGACCAGTGTACAAATTGTATCCAGAATGATTTCTGCTATTTGGTCATTGTGAGACAGTGTCCAACAACAGGCAAGTCCCAGAGAGTCGGACTAATGAAATCTGGAGCTATGAGAGTTCTGCTCAAGTGCCTTTCTACACACCGAGATAGTACTGGGGTTGCCTTTTGGGTCTGCACAGCCGTCTCCACCCTAAGCAGCGACAGTGAGTTGGACCCAAGTATACAGTTTGAGATTAGCGCCCCTAAGACTATGACATTGTAAAATATTGTCTTGCTCTGTCTATACTATACAATGTGATATTCTCAAAGGTCTAAGTCATATGCTTATGCCAGGTAGGTGTCTTCCCTTGCTTGTGCCCCTGAGAGACTCTCAAGGCTTGAGGGTATTCCCCGCTGTACTCCGAGCCATTGAAGACCACTGTACAGAGGCCGCAGTTGTGTCTGAAGGAGTATCAGCTCTGAGAAGCTACATTCGCCATGGTATGTTCCTGTTGTTGTGTCCGCAAATCGTATTCTAGTTATATGGCTAATGGGGCATCATATCTCACTGCAGACCCAGTTGCCTTCCTCGGACGAGAGACGTGTGTGATTGAAAGGCTTTTGGTGGTTCTCACCCTCCACAAGGCTAATGTCTCTCTCTGTGTCGCCGTACTAGACACCATAAGCAGACTCACCACCCACGGTGCGTCTTAACTATTCCAATTGCTGCCGTCATGTATAGTGCATCATTCTGGAATCGAGTATACTTGGCAATGTGATACATTGACCACAACCTGAAGATACTATCGTCATATGGATATATATACAGGTACGGTGCGTTCTCTCTATTCCAACACCAGACTGCTATGTCCAGCAGCCCTCAGTCCCAGAAGAGTGCCTTGGCTACGTGTGCAGCGTCATGGAGTCTCACAAGTCTTGCAGTGACATTGCAACGTCGGGATCCAGACTACTGTTGCAGCACCTAAGTACGTAGCTTAATTATTAAGGAGTGTCTTCAGACATCATGTCTGACATGTTCGATCCTTCTACCAAATACCATGCCTCACAACTAGAGACCATGGGTTCAAATGGGTGCTATAAGACTGTGGGTCCTGTGCTAAGCCGTGTTCTCAGGCACTCCTACACAGACCTTGGGGTGTGCCAGAACACAGTGCGGGGACTGTATGCAATCAGCAGACAAGGTCCGGTATCAGTACCCTCTCACTATACAGTGTATAGTCTATTCACCTCCGTGATTTTAATACTACTCACAGGACACAACGTAGTGCTGAATGAGCACCTGTGCTACCAGGGTGTCATTCTGGCCATGGCGACCCATACCGGACCTGATACCTACACCATGAGGATGATGGGTGCACGCATACTGTCCAAACTTAGTGCAGGGGGTACGCTACTATATGCATGATATACTACATACGTTGATTATTCAAGATACACTGGAGTGTCTCCCTACTAGGTATCCTAGGAGAGTGTCCTATGATTTCACTAATCATGACTAAGCCTGACATCCTAGCCTCACACTCAGACTCCACCATCACCTCTGGTATGGTTGAGGGTGGTGTGCTGTCTGTGGTGACTGGTGTACTGGAGGAATGGTACTGGCACGCATCAGAGAGGGTGTGCCACACAGAGGCATACCTATCCCTCGACAACATCAGCCGCCATGGTACGGGTGAGATGTAGATACTCACGATACAGTGTATTCAGATACTTGGTCCTTGCTAGTTGGTTCTCTCTATTTCAAGCCCCCACTCCAGTTGGTAACAGGGACCTGCTCTATAGCCAGGGATGCCACAAGATACTTGTCAAGTACATGGACAAGTATCCACAAGACAGAGACATGCTCTACCATGGAACACGTGCCTTACACCGGCTGTGCTTGGATGGTATATACCATATGATGTTACTATACAGTTGTATATATGGGACAGACGTGCAAGTGAACCCTATCTTAATACCAGAAACAGATCGGCAGACCGGTGTCCTAGGAGCTGGTGGAGCAAGGGTCCTGATTAAGGGACTGGAGAGGCACACAAATGACACGAGTGTGTGTCTAGCTGTGTGCAATGCCCTGAGGGTGATGCTTACACAAGGTGGGTCTCTGAATGGCTAGAACGTTGCACATGCTATTAAGATGTTTTCGTCCTTGTCTAACGACTAGTTTCCAACGTTGCATCAGTCAACCGGATGAGATGGTTCAACACACTTCTCAAGATCATGCAGACGCACCCCGATGATACCAAGACAGTGACAGCGGTAGCCAGTGTGCTCATCCTCCTAGGATATGGAGGTACCACTCAATATTCATCGTTTCCACATTTGTAAATGACTCCCTCCTGCAGTGACTGGATATATTTGCGGCATGTACCAAGTACTGATGACAAGTGTTAGAAAATGCTTACACAGCAACATACAGAGAGTCAGCAACCATGGCACGTGACTGCACCCCCATTCTGCTCAAGGCCCTGAGCCAGCACACCTCAGACCCAGGTGTGCCCAAGAGCATCCTATGGGCATTGACCAATCTATCCATGAACGGTACGGTAGTAGTATGTTAGTTGTCCGCTACTGTACGTATAATCTTTCCCCGCGAATTCTGAGTAAAGTGCTCCCAGTGGACCCATCATTTCCGCACCCTCTGACCCTCCAGGCACTGCCACCAAGCACATGCACTCACTCGGTGTGCCCCTTGCCGTCCTTGACACCATGAAAAGTCACCCTACCCACCCAGACATAGTGGACGGCAGCGCCACCCTGCTGGGCAACATGGCATCTGGGTGTACGTAAGGGAGTACATATATGGCTCTAATATGTACACCACACCTTCAAGCATCTTCTTACATAGCTACAGACAGGCAAGAGGCTATAGTGGCCTGTGGTGCCTTGCCACTGCTACTGGAGGCCTTACAGGAGCACAAGGCCCATGAGCGTGTTGCACGACACCTGGTTGAAGCACTCAGACACCTGTCCCATTCGGGTTGGTGGTTACTATACAACCGTCTCTGGAGAACCCCTTTGTTTATACTGCATCTAAGACTTTTCAGGGTATGTTTTAGGCGTGTCACTCTCACTGCAGACAAGAACCGGCCCATCATGATGTCATACAAGGACGGCATGTGCCTGAGGGTTGTGTCTATGGTTGTGTCTATCCACACTGACAACCCCTCCATTCAGAGACTAGGGGGGGAGATTGGAAAGGCGCTCTCTGACACCCCATAGTGTGGGACAGTGTGTGTAGCAGATAGCCAGTGTGGAGCGTAGGGAATGAAGTAGCGCGTTGGTGCAATATATAGATGTAAAATCATAGCAGTCAATTGCATGATACAATTTGTATCTCAGATATAATGCAAACCACTGCAAGACAGAGTGTGCCCGTACTCTGCGTAGTTTTACTGCCTTATACTAGTACTTGCGGTCAACATATCTATGGTTGAGTGGAAATATCTTACTATGACTCATACAAAAAAACCCAACATTTAAACCCTTTTCTGTTTCCTGCAAAAACATGCCACAGCTGCTCTCCTTCACCACTGACCTGTGAATTCAGCGTCACTGTTGAACAGGAGACTCGTATCTGAGTCGACTTCTCACCTGGTGTTAGTATGGAGCCAGGGATGGAGAGAGAGGGAGAGGGAGAGAGGGAGAGAGAGGGAGTGACCATGGACCCTGATGTGATTGAGCACCTGTACATACACTCAGAGATGCTGAGGAGACAGGTACACCATCTGACAGTGCCTAAGGGCTAGTATATATGTTGAAGTGTGGAGTTTGGGAGGGTGTATGACTTGGTTACATGTGAGGGTCAGTATCGGTGCCGCTGAAGGGGTAGAATTGTCTTCTGTCTATCTCGAGCGAGGAGGCACCATTTGTCAATGATATTACTCTAAGAAGCCACGCGTCTTCCAGTAGATACCCCAACCCCCCCCCCCCCCCCCCCCCCCCCCCCCCCCCCCCCCCCCCCCCCCCC
>BDIP01000888.1:3490-13838 GCA_003568945.1 Kipferlia bialata
TTCCCTTTCTCCACCCCCCTCTCTTTCTCCCCCCCCCCCCCCTCTCTCTCTATCTAAAACGTCTCTCTCTCTTACCAACAGTCCCCATGAGGGATGCCCCCTGTGCCGTACAACCATAGCAGTGGCAGACCTCAAACCAACAGTCATCGAGGTGATACGAAGTACTATATACAATAACTATATACTCCGACCTCGTCATACAGCTAACACCTATGTACGATAGATCCTCTACCAGGTATATATATATATACATCATACAATACACGTTGTATATTCCTGTACTCCATATTTCTCTCTCTCCCTTCTCCTCTGCCACTTTAAGCTTAGTGATACTATATTACAACGCATATTCATCTATGTTTACCTCAAGCCCAAGGCAGGCTGGGTAGATATCTGATTAATGTTGATCCCCAAGGACATATTCTCTATTCAATGTGATAATTTGCATGCGCTTATTTACTTAACCCCAGGGTAAACTGGCTGATGGTACTGGCCGTGTGCGTGCCTTCAAGGAGGAGGACTGCACACTACACATATACCCACCGGTCGAGGGCATAGAGTGGAAGGAGGTGGACATAGGTTAGAAGAGTGTATATGTATATATAAATAGAGAGAGATAGGTGTGTATATACAACCATCGGTGGAGGACATAGAGTGGAAAGAGGTGGACATAGGTAAGTAGAGTTTACATAGATTTTCATATAATCATTATACTCACCGGTGGTCGGTAAGAGTGGCGGTAGGTGCGTATAGGTAGGAGTACTCCTGTCCATGCTCTGTCTCTCTCTCATATCAGGCCACCGTCCCTGCATAGCCACAGACGAGTTTGGCATGGCAATCTCTCTCTCACACGCACACACTACAAATATATATATATATATATATATATAGACATCTATATAGCTAACGTCAGGCCACCGCCCCTGTATAGCCACAGATGAGTTTGGCATGGCATACACTGGACCCCTGGCCAGGGACGGGGTGTCACCCTCTGACGGTGCTGAGGTGTGGCATATAATTGAACCATTATATCATAGTATACTATACTACTCTATTCTTTATCTCACTATTATATATGCTGGATATGCTGGTGTAGACATTCTTATCTACAATGTATATTTAACTAAATATTGACTACTAACCATCCTCTATAACTCCAGGGTTCTATCATGGTGTCTGGCAAGAACTTCAACTCAAGTATCTCATGCAAATCTTTGTAGATTAGTATTAGCCGATAGTTCTTCATTATTATGAATCAGAATAACCCCAGGGTTCCATAATGCTGTCTGGCAAGAACAGTCTCGATGACTATAAGGCAGAGACATGTCTGATGCTGACACAGGCAGAGGGAGGGGGTATATCTTATGAGGTATCTTCCTCTCTCTCTCTCTTTCTCTTACAAGATATGTACTGTATATATACACATATAGTACTATATATACATACATTGGTAGAGACGTGTCTGACACTGAGACAGGCAGAGGGAGGTGAAATAGCCCATGAGGTACGTATTGTACTGTATATATGCACATACAGTAATATATATACACATATAGACATGTCTGACACTGACACAGGCAGAGGGAGGGGGAGTAGCCCATGAGGTAGATATTGTACTATATATACATTTATATATACACATATAGACGTGTCTGATGCTGAGACTGGCAGAGGGAGGGGGGCTGACACACGAGGTAACACCTACCCTTATCGCTCTGTCCCACCATTCTCCTCATTGTTTCCTCTTCTGACACCTTAGCCATCCACTGGATGCTAGATGCTAGGGACAGGGGCTCTCTCTCTCTCTCTCTCTCTCTCTGACCTCTCAGCCTATCCCCTGTCCCCTAGACACTAGAGACGGGGATTCTCTCTCTCTTTCTCTCTTTCTCCCTCTTTCTCTGACCCCTCAGCCTATACCCTGCCCACTAGACACCAGAGACAGGGACTCTCTCTCTGCCACAAGGGTGGGTGACACCGTATACCTATTTGGCCCCTGGGTGCAGGGGAGACCAAACACACTACGGGCCTACTCGATTCGTGACAAGACATGGCGGCGCATCCGGAAGAAGGGTGGTACTCCTTGGCCGGCCCCTAGAAGATGTCACTCCTCATTCTGTCTCGGGGGCAAGCTATACATAGTAGGTGGGTATTTGGTAACGGTATATATTGCATGTAACTCTAGTCTAATCATAGGTGGCTTTGATGACGACTTCAATACCCACAAGGACATGTTTGTGTTTGATCCAAAGACTGAGGTCTTCACCGAACTGAAGTGAGTGCAACTCATATGTACTGGTATATGTACAAACACAGGAGTATTCATATGCATGTGTTTATATCACCAACATACAGGTGTCCTGTATCAGTGGTATGCGTCGCTGCCGTTGTATCATGTTACTGATCTATGTATATATGGATACATTGGTTATTTGACATTCAGGAACCCTGTCTCAGTAGCCTGTGCCGCTGCTGTAGTAGTGGGCAAGACTGCCCATCTAATAGGTATATATTTATACACACATGTACATATAGGTAAATATATATATAGACATAGACTGATAGGTATATATTTATGTATAGACATAGACTGATAATGATAGGGGGCCAGAACAACAGACACCTGGTGTACACAGAGAAGGGAGGGATAAGGCAGCTCAGGAAGATGAACTTTGAGGTATTTTGTAGCACATACCTCAATATATTCTATATATTCACGAGTCATGGTTGTAAAATCATTAAGAGTGGTGAGGACAGCTCACGGAGATGAGCTTTTAGGAAAATTACACACTAGGATCAATGCATATTTCTGATAATATAGCATATTTATGTTATTGCATGCGTCCTTACTGCCCCTCACCCCAGGTCTCCTCTGCAGGTGCAGTATCAGTGGGCACCAACATATACCTCATGGGGGGAGACGCACATGGGAAACAGGTGTGTGATGCATAACGTTCTATTTGGATATGTACCTCCATATCAAGTATGCGCGAGTACAGGAGATGGTGACTAAGACATCGTTCCCGATATATACCTTATCTACCACTATTGAGAGATGCGTGGCTCACCTCTTTCTTTCCTCTTCCTTATCCCCAGGTCCGTGTCTATGACTGTCTGACCAAGAGATGGTACCCCTCTCACCTATACTTGTAATATATATCTTCTACTTGTAGTGTTGTTCGTGTTACTAACCCCCAGGTCCGTGTCTATGACACCCTCACCAAGAGGTGGTCCAGACTTGCTGACCTCCCCATACCCCTCTGGTCCTGCAGGGCATGTCTGATCAGTAGTCATACCGTTCTGCTGCACGACTACCACGGCACTCTACTTGGGACACTTCCCACAATGCCACACAGGGACCACTAACTATGAGTGGCCATACTGTACTGTAACAGTGTGCTGATGTATGACTACCACGGCACATTGATGGGGTGGTACCTAGGCTGCCACCCAAGCCCAGAGACAACACGTCGACCGGTGACTAGAGGTTCCAGCAGCCCCATATCCACACTACAACGCCAATCTGTGGAGAGAGACTGTCTTGCGATAGTGTTCAGTCTAGCCATCATATGGCGCTATGCAGCATCCAGGAGAGAGCAAAGTGCAGCAGAGTAACTGGCACGCCCCGTAACCTTTGTTAATCCAGCATTCCAGAACCTGGCAGTGTTGGTTGTGGGCATGGTGGTCAGTCAGCCAGCGCTAGATGTTGTTGTTGGTAATGGTATGTACTACTGGGTGACAACAGAGAGACGGGGCATATCTGTCTTGGTCAACGAGGGTGTGTCAAGCCGCTATGTACTCGGTGGACACCTGCTTGTTTCGGAACCGTGACTTGGGCGTGTATGTTGAGATTTGTAACAATATTGTGTCAGTTCATCACTAAATCACATTCTCTTAGGAATGCGTAAGAGATTGTTTGTATCACAGGTCTTTAGAAGAGAATCTGTAGACAGGAAGTGAATGATGATGTTGAGGACACTCTATTTGTGGGATACACACCACTAGTGTGACACTAGGGTCAACATTAGACAATTCATATAGGCGTGGGGTTTCCTACTCGTTGAACACTGATCATGGCTGGATATCCCTCTACGTCTCCTTTGATCCCTAGGATATATCCAACATCGACATCCATTGTCTCAATAGAGGTGGGTTCAGGCGTCTCTACAATGTACAGCTCTCATCCAATAGGTATCTCTCTATGGCTCGTGTGGCATACCCAGCAGGTCATGCACGATGTATCCATCGACGCCTGGTGTTAGACACACACATATATATTCATATACACATATACACTACATGAAATTTGATTTAGTTACTTGTGTATCTAACAACACCTAAGGAAACATCATAACCTCTAAGACACAGTCTGTACACCCTCACATGTATACTGCTAGCTATCATTCCATACCAAGGGGCACACCATAGGGGCAGTTCTCACCGTGCTCGCCTGAGCATGAGTATCATATATAGAGACGGTAATAATATAAAAATGTATAAATATCGTTATTCATATTGTATATAGAGTACGTAATAATATAGAGGACGAAGAGGCATATCTCTCAACAGTCAATACATAGGAGCTCTCCCCATGTATATATTACTAACACATACCTGTGAGTAGCTCTATGGCCTCGTACATGATCTCTGCATAGACTAGCATGTGCAGGGTGTCCTGGTATAAGTGATATACTAATATACATTAATGGTAATCATATATATCGTGTTCATATATATAGTATAGAGGCTGGTATGCCCTATATGATGGTATATCTGCATAAACCAGCACGTGCAGGGTGTCCTGGGTATGATGCATTATACCGTCTTGGCTATATATATAGCTCGATATTGAACTATATCACTTACATATTTAGTTAGTATGGATAGACTAGCATGTCCTGGACATGAGAAAACTAGGGCCTTGCCCCATATTTGTTATACCACAAAATGAAAAGAGACACTTTGTAACTTCGCACGATGTCTCTTGAGTCCCTTAATATCGTCTCCCGACATGGGGATTCATAATTATATGTATATTACAAACTAAAATATAGCTTTACATGCAAATATCAGGTAGAGAGTGATATACATAGATGAATAGCATATTCTACCTGACTAAGGTGCTTCTTGAGTGCCTCATCGTCATGCCACCAGGACTCTGGCACACAGGTGGTCAGGGGGAGACCAGCACTGGAAGTGAGTGTAAGGTATGTATATTAATGTATTAATGTCGACTCTGGCACACAGGTAGTGAGGGGGAGACCAGCGCTGAGTGTGAGGGTTACAGATATATTAATATATACACTCTATCCACATGAGCATATATATATGGTATCATCATTAATATGGACTCTGGGACACAAGTAGTGAGGGCGGGACCCGCGCTGGGGAGCAAAGAGAGAGACTACTCCATGACAGTAACATATGAGTTGAATTCACGCATGCTAAGGATTTACCCATCTCTCCATAAATGCCCTCACATCCTTGTCTTGTGATACTGGTCTACATATATATATATACATACACATAAATACACTAATATTGTTATATATACTACACTTTACCTCTCCATGAATGCCCTCACATCCTTGTCTTGTGATACTGGTCTACATATATAAATATATATAAATATATATATATATATATACTTTACCTCTTCATGAATGCCCTCACATCCTTTTCTTGTCATATATATATATGTACATTGATATAAATGAACATATACAGGTGTAAGTGTGTGTGTGTGTGTATATGTTTAGTACCTCTCCATGAATGCCCTCACATCCTTGTCCTGCGGTGGAGTCGGGCGCTTAGTCCTCCGGTATGTGTTCTGGGATATAAGTGGAAACATGGGTACATCTATTAGATATATACTGATTCTTACCTCTCGGTACGCACATATGTCTGTCTTGAAGGCAATGTCCTGGTCACCCTCTAGGGGTGAGAGAGTATATATATATATATATATGTAAGCACATACAAAGAGAAGGGGGGGGGGAAATCATGGTCACCATCAAGAGATAGAATCTGACCAATCTTACTGGGCGAGGAGATAGACTCTCTCAATGATAGAGAACAGCCGATGGAGAGGAAGTGTGGATTAGTGTATCATTTACATGATGATGCATACCATATCTGTGTCATCACATGAAACATTGGTAATACTTACGCGGTACTAGGATCTATATATATAACGCGATGATATATCCCTCACCTGTGTCATCACACGACACAAAGACAGAGAAGGGGTGCTTGTCGGGACCTGGCGTCAGGTGGGACTTGTGACAAAGAATCTAGAGAGTCACTCTATACGTGACAAGGAGGCACAATTGGGACAATTCACAACTCACCCACAGTGAACTGTGCCGTTATGGACCTGCCGTACCTGTTGGCATTGACATTGTTCCTGAGCTTCTGCCTACTCATCAGTACTTAATGTATATATATATACAAAACAGGGATGTCACCAACTCCACATGGAACTCCTGCGCCATCTTGTACATATTAATATATATATGTAGACATATATATATATATATATGCATATTATTAGGGGGGGAGAGAGAGAAAGAGGGGGAACAATTACCTAGACGTAACCAACTCCACCTGGAATATCTCTCCTTCCCTCTCTCACTCAATATATGTACCTACATATATATATGTGTGTAGTATATGTATATATATACCTTGATGTAACCAACTCCACCTGGAACTCCTGGGTCTCTCTCCTTCCCTCTCTCTATCAGTGTATACATACATATATTATTGTGTGTGTGTATATACTATGTATATTTATACCTTGATGTGACAAGATCCACGTGGAACTCCTGGGTCATCTTGCACATATGTATATTATTACTATTCATATACAAATACAAATACATAGAGAGAAAGAGAAAGACAAGAAAGAGAGAGACAATTAATACCTTGATGTCACCAACTCCACCTGGAACTCCTGGGTCATCTCCATCTTCTCCCACCTGGCACAGACGGCCTTATCCTTCTGGGGTATGAGTAACACATGAACATTACTATATATATATATAGTGCTAGAATATACAATTCATATCATTCAAATCAGTCTTATCCTTCTGGGGCATGAGTAACACACTCATTATACATCAAATTCAATCATCAACACAATACATGTATATACTGAATTATCCAAGGATACACTACTACACACAACCAGAGTCAATATATGGTCATAAGCGTTCCTCCTTCTCTCTCATACTCTTGACAAAGGGCAGGTACAGCATACTACCATATTACATACAATATCTATGAATATATAAGTCTATATCCGAATATGAAAGATTACCTCTTCCTCAGTCATCCCCTCCTCTTCCTTCAGACTCCTGACAAGGGCAGCCAGGGCCGGACAAGCCTCCTCTCTCTCCCTCTGCTTGGCGGCTACTAGACACACTCTAACCTAATATGAATTCGTTATTAATACTACTATTATTATTATTATTATTATTATCATTATTTTTATTATTTCTATTACAATTATCATGTTAAGATATATATATATTTGTAGAACGAAATCTCCCTATGCTTGGCAGCTACTAGACACACTCTAACCTTGTATAAGGCTATGCAAAGAGTAATAGAAGACACTTCTTGACCTAAAGTAAGACAAATGGAAGAGGAGTAGATCTAGACACACTTTAACCTAATATGAATTCGTTCACACATTAGAGAAGTAAATGTATATATATTTGTAGAACGAAATCTCCCTCTGCTGGGCAGCTTCAAGAAAAATAGAGAAAAATAATGAAAAATAAAGGAAAATAGAAAGAAACACGGCACACTCTAACCTAGTATAAGAACACACATATATGGTATGTAGAGACATATATGCAAATGTATATATATATATGTGGAACAATGTAACAGAATACTTACACATATACACACAAATGTCTCTCTGTTTGGCAGCGTCAAGACACACCTTGACCATATATGATGAGATTATGAAAGAGAAGAGAGATAGAAATAGGGGGGGGAGAGAGACGGAGACGGAGAGATTGGTAGTAGTAGTTGCATAATATTGCACTGCATACTCACTGAGAATCTGGGCTATATGAGTGTGATACTATAGCGCACAGGTCTCACTCTCAGTAGGTGAGAGTAACACAAAGGGGGGGGGGGGGGAAAGACAAAAGGAGAGGGGGGCGGAGGGGGGGGGGGGGGGGGGGGGGGGGGGGGGGGTGTATGGATATGTATGTACCTGAGCCTGGGTCCGATCTGGACCTGGGCACCTTGCTCCTGGCCAGGACCTTGCCCTGGGGGATACCGCTGTTGGGGACAGCAGGCTCCTGGGATAAGACTCAGTTATATGTATTACATCTTAAGTATGCTATATTTATGCTATATATACTGTATATGCACTACTGACACCCCTGGCTCCTGGGGTGAGGCAGAACAGGAACATACTAAACACAAGGGGAATATAACCAACACCTATGGAATGAAACTAATTGTGTATGGATTAGACTGAGTATATATATATACATATATATACTGATACCCACCTGGATGGCAATGGTGCCGTCCACAAGGAACACGTAGATGTTCACGTATCTGACCCTCTTGGTCTCAGTCTGGGACTCAAGCACAGTCTCCTGGAAGGAGGCGAAGAAGCGCAGGACCTGAGGGTGAGTACTTATAGAATACAGCATCACATACATGGAGAAAGCCAAAAGCAGGTACGCACAAATGATTGCAACTGACAACTCCTAGTCTCCCCTCCAGGGAAAAGAGAGAAACCCATAGCATGAAGATAGAGATACAGCGCATGGTGTTGCCAGTACACCTATAGCCATACCTTTCTGTCGAGGGCAACGTAGTCTGGGACGTATGTGCCGGCAGGCTTGGGGGCCACGGGGCGCTCTGGCTCGGGGGCAACCATCACTGGCACCACGTTCTCAGAGGTGGCGTCACGCACCACGGGGACTCCATCAACCACATCGAACACGTGGCCAACATTGTGTCTGCTGCGCTACAGGTTAGATGTCGGGAAAGGGAGCAATATGGGACGTACCACACATAATGAGTGGAGAATATCAAGTAAAGACGCCTATACAGCCGATGGGTCACCTCCAAGAGAGTCTAGAGGAGCGCAAGAGTCATAATGAGACAGAAAACTATAGCATCATCATATACAGTCAAGGGGGAAGCCTCACAGGCCAAATTCACAGTAAAATCAGGAAATCTACCAACCTGGTTGTCAAACCTGGTCCCAGGCATGAAGGGAATACGAGGCTCACTCATTTTCACCGTCGTTGTTGGAAGGAGCCAGAATTCTGCCCCTCGGGATTTCCTCCGATTCTCCGAAAGCTTGAGTCGGATTTTTGGGTTGAGGCTGAGAGGGTTTATCTTCTCGTTGTGACTACCTACTGTGAGGCTCTATAATAAGAGGCTATTCAGAAGTGTTGTCCCTCTATTCTCCCTTCTCCGTGATGCAGGCGGCAGCATTTAGAGTCACAGGCCGTGTCCAAGGGGTTTGGATGCGGAAATACACTAGGGAGGCAGCCCTGAAGAATGGAGCAAAGGTTAGTAGAGGAGACCGATTCTTCTGAGTATGTACATGTTGTCCAATATCCAGTTAATATGGTATTTGAGCACAGTCTGTGCTGTGATTCTGGGTCTCCAAAGACCTGGAGCTTATTAGTCACACCTCTATTCTACTCGTTTCCCCACCCCTTCTCCCCTGTGATCATCCCCTCCTTTGTCACTTACTAACCCATAGAACTATGTTGAGAATATGCCTGATGGGTCTGTGACCGTGCTCTCCTTTCTGATATTCCCCTCTGTGTGACTTACTAACCCATAGGGCTATGTTGAGAACATGCCTGACGGGTCTGTGGCAGGGTGGGCCATGTGTGATGCAGAGGGGCTCAGTCACTTTGAGGCATTCCTTCACGAAGGTGAGATTTTATACATATACATATATATACGCATACACCTCCATAAAGGTGATATCAGTGTAATACTGCCAATGAATCAAGACCTCATGTGTCACTTCACCCTTGCCTCACACTAGGTTCCCCAGGTGCCCGTGTGGAGACTGTTGAGATGGAGCCAATGACAGACACAGGTATACTATATATACTGTGTTAGTTCTCTAAATGGTCATTATTATACATGTGTTTGTATATATGTACCTAATGAGATGGAGCCAATGACAGACACAGGTGCCATATTATGTGTTTACACTCTATGTGTGTTCATTTACAGTATAGAAATTATAGATGGCCAGTGATATCTCCTTTGACATTGCCGCTGTATATACCCCCCCCCCCCCCCCCCCCCCCCCCCCCCTCTCCCCCCCCCCCCCCCCCCCCCC
>BDIP01000893.1:2406-13808 GCA_003568945.1 Kipferlia bialata
TCAGGTGCGTATACATATATGAGAATATGTACACACGCTATATGTATGTATATATGTGTGTGTATATATATGTACATACAATGTATATACAAATATATGGAGGGTACTGGCCATGGGGGGAGGCGACATCAGGTAGCGATATATTGTCTTGTATCACTGTTAGTGAATTGCTTCATTCTCCATCTGCTGACTCTGTAGATCGGCCAAGCCCCGTCTTTTGTCCTGTTGTATGTGTATATTTATATAATAGAATGTTATGTATATGACATATGTACCTGACCCTAGATCCGCCAAGCCCCGCCTTCTGCCCCTGGACCCCTTTCCCTACCTGCCTGCTGTGCTGTGCATGCAGGCAGGCACATACTCGGTGAGTATGCTGTACCATATACTAAGTCATGTACTGAATTCAGTCTATATATTGGTATGCATGCAGGCAGGGACATACTCGGTATGGGTGGTGTATACACCTATACTATATACTATATATACTATATATACTATATACACTGTATATGTCTGCTGTGCATGCAGGCAGGCAGGCACATACACGGTACGGGATACTACTATGTGCTACACTAAAGATGTGAACTCAATATCTGCCCTACTCCCCCCCTGACTCCCAGGATGGCCGCAGGGACATACTCTGTATGTATACTATACTATGCATACTGTATATACACCCTCTGACCCCAGGATGGTCCCACCCCCAGGGACTGTCTGTGTGTGCTGTACAGGGACAGTGAAGGTACAGGGAGTGGCAGTCATATGCATATACACATGGGAGTCACTATTAGATTGCGAGTGCATATATCAATGGTAGTATATCACTGTGTATATGTCTCTGTCCTCACCCCCCAGGCGAGGTGTGGCTCCAGTCCTGGTTGTGTATATATGTGTGTCTGTTGCATACCTATGTATCCATTGTATATGCATCTATACCATATATATCCATTACCCCCCAGGCGAGGTGTGGCTCCAGTCCTGGGGTGTCAGACTCACAAGCACATACGGACTCACAAAGGCTCAGGTACAGATGGACAGTTATGTGCAGTTATGTGGAGTTATATATACTAGTATATACTAGTATATCTGTATGGACTCACAAAGGGTCAGGTGAGGATAGAGATGGATATATATTCAAATGTGTGGGTGTGATTATATGAGTACAGTTACATATGTCTCTACGGACTCTCAAAGGATCAGGCGCAGATGTAGATGGTTATCGATAGATTATTTTATGTGAATGTACTTTATACTGTGTACTATATTGCACTGAGAATGGCGTTACAAAGGTACCCTTTGAGATATCAGAGTGAGCCATTCCCTTTCGTGAGTACGTCTCATTCACTCCTTCTGCCCCACCCCTATATCTCTCCCTCTCTCCCTCTCTCTCTCTCTCCCTCTCACCCCAGGGCCCCTATGCCTCCCCTCTGTCCCTCCCCAGTGACATGAGGCTGTTGGGCAGGATGTCCGGTGGACTGCCCAGCAGGGAGAGAGAGAGAGAGAGAGACGGAGAAGGGGACAGGGAGCCGTGCGAGGTATAACAATGTGTATAAGAAACATATATATATATATATATATATAAGACCGAATAACTATATATCCTCTCTCTCTTCTGTCATCTCCAGCCACCACGGTGTATATATGTACAATAGTCCGCACCCCATCCCATCACCATATGTCACCCTCTCCTCTATCCCCTCCCACCCCTATCATATGTCTCCCACCCCCTAGGACCTGACTGTGGTGATAGGCGACCGGTCTGTCATCCTACCCGGCACCTCCCTCACCCCACCCCTCCCCAGCCCCCTCTCCACAGACCTCCCATCCGGTGCAGTGCCAGTGGATGTGGTCAGGTAGTGCATTGTATAGATATAGATATACAGATATAGATAGATATGTAGATAGTTGATTCTTGCTATTCACGTATATTAGTATTTTTACGCCTCCCATCCGGTGCAGTGCCAGTCGATGTGGTCAGGTAGTGCATATGTACATCTCTATATATTTTTGTACATATGTATGTCCATATATCCCCTTACCCCCAGCGTTGATGCCCCCCCTGGCCTCTCTCCCTCAGTGTCTAGAACTAGTCAGACAGGGGGGTCCTGCATGGTGCTGCAGGTAGGCTATGGTATATGTATGTACCATGGTATAGGTTTTGATACATATGGTGTGATGCATGTCCATGCATGGTGCTGCAGGTGTGTACTGTGTTGTGTATGCTATTGTGTCTGTATATATCGTGATATGTACTAGGATATAGAAGTGTGAAACCTCATGCTCAAAAGAACAGGTATATACTGGTCATGTATTAATATTTGATAAGAAGGAGAATTTCCTCAGTCTGTGTATATAGTCATAGATCTTTGGGACATCTCCATCGCTTGACGCTATAGACATCTATTGACACACACCTATGTCTACACATCCCTGCACCCACCTCTATACATATCAATCTATACATATACATGCTGGTATATACCCCTGCCCCCACCCTCTAGGCCGATGGTGTCCTGTCCCTGCTGTCCCTGCATTGATTGACGTATATACACATACACATTTATACATGTAGATGTAGATATCATACTGATACTGATACTAGGCCGACGGCGTTCTGTCCCTGCTGTCCCTCCAAGTGTCTAGGGCCAAGGGCCCCCACCTCGCCTGCTGCCACCTATCCACGCTAGGGGTGCCCAAGTGCCTGGTGGTACTGGAGACACCTGACACACACACAGGGGCAGGGACAGAGAGGGAGAGAGAGACATCTCTGTTTGTGGGCAGCGTGGCCTCCTCCTCCCACATTCTCTCTCTCTCCCCTTCCACAGGTGTCAGTACTAGCACTAGGTCTAAGGGCAAGGCCAGGCCCCCCCCTCCCCCCAGGGCCACAGCCACCTCCACCTACTGCCTCCCCTCCCTGGCCCCCATCAGCGGCATGGTCAGACTCCCCAAGCCAGTGGCCAACAACAGCGGCAAGGGCATGAGGGACAGCGTGGTGAGGCGCCCTGCCGTAGTGGTTGCCTCAGGGGTGGATGCCTCTGGGTGTCTGTCCCTGGTGGAGACAGGGCAGGGCACCACACCCCTGGGCAGGAGTGCCCTCCCTGCACTGCTAGACATGTGTGCCATGTGTGACGCAGGGGGGGAGAACAGGTATATATGTGTATGTATAGATAGGTTTACACACACACACACATATATATATATATATATTGTTTGATAGGTAGATAGATGTGTGCAATGTGTGACGCAGGGGGGGAGAACAGGTATATATGTGTGTATGTATAGATAGGTTTATATAGATATACACCTGTGCTCTTGACCTGCCCCCCCCCCTGCCCCAGATACACCCCAATAGTACAGATGTATACATAGATATATAGATGGAGAACATTCAACACTCCCCTCCCCCCCCAGATACACCCTTGTGCATAGTAGTATATAGAGATAGTGATAGATAGTGATACAGACACTCTCTCTCAACCTGCCCCCCCCCCCACCTCAGATACACCCTTGTGCGCACTGTGCGGTGTCCCTCCCTGCTCACTCTGCTGGGTGTAGATGGGGACACAGACACTGCTACCCCCTCCCTCTGTCCCGTGCCTGGCCTTGACAGGGTAGAGGCACAGGGATACGTGGCAGCACTGCCACTGAGGGTGGGCAGGTATATATTTCAATTGATATATAGTATATATATATACATAATGTATCGTATTTGTAACGTCTATGTGCAGCACTGCCCCTCAGAGTGGGCAGGTGGGATAGTGTATAGTATGTGTATACATATGTGTATATCCATATCCCCCTACTTACTCCTCACCCCCCAGTGTGTTCTGTCTGTGTGTCGTGTGTGTGGGGTCTGTATCCCTGTACACACTACCAGGTGCCAGTGACACCACGCCCCAGGGGACACAGGTATACAAATATATTTGTTCCCTATATTCACCTCATACCTATTCATTCCCCCCCCCCCCACCCCCAGGTGATGCATGTGCAGTGTGCATGCCCAGTCACATGTGCTGCAGCAGGTATGGGTGTGTATATGTATGTATATGTATATCCATAACCCCCCCCCCCCCGACCCCCAGCCGGCGACTGCCTTGTCTTGTCTGACCAGGAGGGCAGGGTCACACTGTATAGAGTGCATGCCCCACACTCGGGTCTGGGTATAGACACTAATGGCATAGACACTGACACCCATGCACATGCCCAGGGCATGTCCCTGTCTGTCCTGGCCAGCAGTGCAGGGGTGTACCCCCAAGTCAGTGCACTTGCAGTGGGTGAGTGTGTGTGGTTGAGATCTTGTGTTGTGCTACACTTCATCTGTCTGACCCCTCAGACTGTCAGTATCGTGGTACTCTCTTTCTACTCGACTATACTCTCTTACTATACTCTGCCCCCACCGACACTAATACTGATACCGCAGGCCCCCCCCGCCCCGGGTCCTCTCTGCCCTCCATCGCTGTGGCCAGGGTAGGGAGTCCGGTCGTAAGGGTGCTGTCTCTAGACACAGACACTACAGGGACAGTGGGTACAGACACCCATACAGACACCCATGCGCAGGTTGGGCAGGGAGGGGATGCAGACCCGTCTGCCTCTGAGGTAGTACACAGGAGTGTCATCCCGTGCCACCTCTGGGACACAGGTGCACTCCGGTGGTGTATATAGTGATATATATGTATATATAGATATATGTATATATATGTGTGTGGTTGTACTGGTGCCTCTGGGACACAGGTGCTATTCTGCACACCGTTTATCTCTATTTGTATGGTAGCATGTGTCTATTTCCATTCTGGTATACAGGTCCACAGTTGTCTTGCACCAGTACATCATTGTAGCATCATAGCATCATAGCATCATAGCATCATAGCATCATAGCATCATAGCATTGTCACTCACACCCCAGGCAAGATATCGACCTCCCCGACCTCCCTGGTATTCAGCACACTGGGTACGGATATGGGTATATAGTATATGTGGATATAGTATATGTATTTATTTGTATCGAAACCACATATGCTCGTTGTCAGCATACTTGGTCCGGGTAGGTGGGGATTGGTCACGATAGCTCATGTGTTCAGTTCGTATGCCTCCCAGTATCCATATCTAGTCCCAATATTGTTCCTCTACCCTCCCCTAGTTACCCAAGTGGTGTGGTTGTTTATGTACTATGGTGCTGCAGTGTGGTATCTCGTTACTTGCATCATACGCACTTCTGTATCCTCCTGCTTCTCTCTTACCCCAGGTGGTGTTGATGAGTATCTGGTGGCTGGCGGTATGGGCATGGCCCTGGCGTGGCCCCTCTCAGACACACAGACAAAGGGAGAGAGAGAGGGAGAGGGAGAGGCAGAGGCAGAGGCAGAGACAGGTGCCACTGGGGATGCTGACATGACCCATGTTGCTGATGGTGACACTGCCAGTGACAGTGCTGACATGTCTGACACTGACAGTGTATGCACTGTGCTACACACAGGGGGCAGGGCTGATGTGTGCCTGGTATCCTCCCACCAGTCCATGGGGGTGTGTGATGGGTCAGGTGTGACTGGTGTGACTGGGCCATCCCAGCCAGACAGGCCCTACCCCCCGATGGGCCTGGCCTCTAGACCCAGGGTCACACTTGAGGCGGAGATGCTGTCTCTCTCTCTCTCTCCCTACACCCCTACCGATGCCAGTGCTGTCGGTAAGAGAAGGGTATCGGGGGGTGTATCCACCACAGCCCCACTGTCTGTGTTTGTCAGTGGTCGGTTCCCCCTCACCCTGAGTGCCACACCCAGTGCCAGGCAGGGCAAGGGACAGGTGGGGGTATAGTCAGCCCAATGTACTATATATTATATACTATAATATATTCCTTAATATTACAATAGGATATAACTATGTGGACTCTCTATCCCGTATATACTCTATCTATGCCCTTACCCATGTATCCCCCCCTCCCTCAATGCCTCACTGCAGGGCATGCTGTCTGTGTCCACCCTGCTGTGCTCAATGGCAGACCCAGCCACAGGTGGGGTATTATGTATGTATAATACAATAGTATGTATAATGTATGTATTAATACTATTGTATACTGATAATACAATCATATATATGATGTACATAATTCGTATATATGTTATATACTATATACAATGTCAATGGCAGACCCAGCCACAGGAATGGGTATTGTATATTCCATATATACTATATCGATTATATATATATATATGTAGACTCTTGTATACTCATATATGTTGTGCTCAATGGCACATCCAGCCACAGGTATGGGTATATGTATAAGTATACTGTATATATAGTACATTCTATATATACTATATATTCACCATTATATACATTGGCAAACCCAGCCACATGTGAGGTGGTGGATGTGGGTACATATATATATATTCAATATTAGTTCTGTATATCCACCTGCCCCCGTGACCCCTAGGCATCAGACAGGGCATGCACACACACACACAGGAGGTGAGGCCTGGGGACCAGTACCAGTACCAGTATAGGTATGGGGTGCCCGTGCAACAGGCAGAGGCAGAGGCAGGGACCAGTGACACTGACCGTATAGGGATGGGTGTCGACATGTGCTGTGGGGTGGTGGTGAGGGTGGGGGGCCAGTCCCTCCCCACCCTGTGTATGTATAAGGGGGCAGAGGGAGAGAGGCATGGGGATGGAGAGAGAGAGACCCAGGAGACAGGTGCCGACATGGGGTGTGTGTCCCTAGAGGTGCTGGGCACAGGCCGTACCACCCGTATCACACCTGTCAGTGTGGAGGGGACACCCCGCAGGGTGCTGTACTCGCAGACACAGGTATAGACAATGTGTATATTTATATGTATAGATATATGCTGATATACTGGTGTACTCACAGACACAGGTTTGGATATGTAAATGTAGATATGAAGATATATACGCGGTTGTACTGTTGGAGTCACAGGTAGGTATCCATATATGGGCATGTGTATGTATCAGTGTGTACTACTATTCATTGTTATCCATGCATACTTGTCTTACCGACCAGGACGTGCTTGCCGTTGTGTCCCTCACCTTCTCTGCTGGATCAGAGGCACCAGGGCAGGAGGAGAGCCCCGAGTGTGTCAATTCCATTGTGTCCATTATAGATGCGTCCACCATGGAGGTGGGTATCTGATGACATTATGTACTGCAGGCCATACCACAGTACATGCATACCATATTGCATGTGAACCAGAGTACATGTGTCATATGCTATAGTGCACGTATATCACAGTGAACGTGTGTGTCCCTGACCCTCAGATGCTGCACAGCATACCCCTGCCCCTGGGTCACTTTGCCACGTGCATGGCACTGGATGAGAGGTGGGGGTATTATGTATATGAATATATATATATATATATATATATATGAACATGATATGATGAGAGGTGGGGACATGCATATGTATGTGTGTAAATATTTGTATATATGTGTGTATATGAACATATTCTACTCTTGTGGCACTGGAAGAGAGGTGGGGGTATTATATACATGTATATGCATTTATATGCATTTGTATGAACATTGATATGATGAGAGGTGGGTACATTCATATGTATGTGTGTATATGTGTTTATAATCATTGATATGATAGATGGTATTGCCACTGACCTAGGCCTGAGGGTATCCTGGTGACATATGAATATGTGTTCACATATATGTGTATAAATGTATATATATGGATGGCATATGCATCATGAGCGTTACTGACCCCAGGCCTGAGGGTACCCTGGTGATAGTGGGGGCCAACAGGGAGCAGACAGGTATCTACATAGGGTATATGTTCATGTATAGTGTGAATGCAGATGGGTATATTCAGATGGGTATTTACAGATGGGTAAGGGATGTCCAACAGAGAGCAGACAGGTAGGGGGCGGTGTGGACATGTGTATCTATATATATATATATACTTACATGTATTCCAACAGAGAACAGACAAGTACTAGTGTCATGATTGACCCATATATATATATATCATGGCACGAGTCTGGTGGGTCAGCATCATAGACCTCACTCCACACACTCTACTCTCTCTATCGCTCTCCCTCTCCCCCTCCCTGTCTCTCTCTGTTCTGACCCCCAGGCACTGTGAGGGAGAGGGGCTGTCTGTTTGTGTACCGGTATGTCAGAGAGGGGTCTCCCTCCATCACACCCACTACTACTACTACCGATGAGGATGGCACCATACGTATACGACTCCAGCAGCCCTCTAGAAGAGGCACGGACAGAGAGAGAGAGAGAGAGAGAGAGAGAGAGAGTGGCACCGACTACGATGCAGAGGCAGAGGGAGACCGGGACCTGTGCCTGGATGGTCTGCGGGGTGTGTGTGCCATACCACTTGACAGGGGAGTGCACTCACTGGCACAGCTGGAGAGGGACGGGAGACTGGTGGTGGGGATGTCGGATGCATACGAGATAGTCGACATCGACCGTGCCCTGGCCCTAGCCTCCACACCCCTGGACCCCGAGGACATGGACACACAGACCCATGCCCATACACAGGCGGGGCAGGGGGTGGGCCCAGGTGCCCTGGTGTATGTGGATGGTGCCAAGTGTAGGGTGTACAGTCAGGCAGGGGCAGTCATCATCACTCACGCACTCGCACTAGGTGGGGGCATGCAGCGTGGAGTTGATTATTAGTATATTATATTCTATTAGTATATATTGGTGCTTTATGCCCGACAGAGGGGTCTCTTCACAGATTTATATATGTTTATAGATATATGAATGTATATATATATGTGTGTGTGTGTGTGTGTCTGTAGAGTCCTCCCACCCCAGGTGATACTGTTGTCCTCAGCGACATATTCAAGAGTGCATCCGTGTACAGGTATGTATGGATGGATGGATGGATGGATGTCTGTATGTATATATATATATTTGTACGATACTGACACTGATACTGAATGCATCTGTGTACATTTGTGTGTATATGTGTTAGTATGTATCTGTAGACGATCTCACACATACTGATAAGGATACAACCACATGGAGAATCTTGAATATTCCATTACTCTTTATATATTACAGTTATACCCTGTGTGATCACTCCTTGTTCCAGTGTTGTGTCTCTGTGACTGTATGTACATATAGTATATATATATAGAATATATACATTCGAATACTGTATACTATTGCCCTGACCCCTCAGGTATGACCCTGAGTGTGAGCACTCCATGCTGCCGGTGGAGAGTCTGGAGTTCAGTAACAGATGGGGGACAGCAGGTATACTACTTACATACGCTGTATATATGTATGTTCAGTAACAGATGGGGGACAGCAGGTACAGATGAGTATATGGAGAGATATATATGTGGATATATATGATTTATCAATGGATAGATAGATGGATATATATGACGTGAGTCTGGAGGACAGTAACAGATGGGGGACAGCAGGTATACCAATAGTAACACCATCCCACCTCTGGTCCCACATGCCCATATATACATGTATACATATATACATATACATACTCACCCCCAGTGCACATGTCCTCTCCCTCTGGCCCCTTACTATTGGCTGACAAGGACGGGAACTTTGTCACGTTCTCCCTCCCCAGCCCCCATGCCATAGCCTCTGAGTCCATGGCAGATGCATTCAGGTGGGGGGGCATGGGTGCATGGGTGTGTATTTGTATGTATTTGCGTGCTTGTATTCACACAGACGGGAAGATGTATATATGATTCCTATTCTGATATATGTGGCTGTTTTTGCACACAGTTAGATGTATGTAAATGTGTACAGTTGTGAATCATCATTTGCTATATCCCTCATATAGTATTATACTCAAGTCACCTCTCACCGTTCACCTCTCACCTTAGGGATCCGTCGAGAAGACTCAAGATACAGGATACATTCCACCTCGCATCCCAGGTATCATATGCATTAATCATATGTATATATACATATGTCTATATTCCAGGCACCAGTGGCATATGTCTGTCTGTACACATTGATATACAGTATTGTGGTACCCTGATCTCCAGTATGTGTGTATAGAATGCAATATATATCGTAGTGCGTGAGGATACAGCCCGTGACGCCAGGTGAATGCCATTGTGGATTGTCCCCTCAGTGGCCACATGGGGCTGCCCAGCCATCAGTCCCAGGATGCACAGGATGCACATGGTGTGTATAGTGATGGTGATAGTGCCCCCATGGTACAGGGTGCTGACCCAGGGGAGGGAGAGGGAGAGGGAGAGTGGGCTGTGGTGCGGCACAATGCACAGCGCCAGAGGGAGCAGACGCAGGGGGAGGCCAAGGCCGGTGACTCCTGTCTGATCCATTCCATGGCCAGGGCCTTCCCCTCTCGCCCTGCCCTCTCCCCGGCCTCGTGCCCCGTCCTGCTGGCCCACCAGAATGGCACCCTCACCACCCTCAGCCCCCTGTCGCAGCGTGGGTCCTATGTGCTCAGGGCAGTCAAGGCACAGCTCAGGGTGCTCAGGGGGGAGCCGGGGCAGGACGTGAGGGAGGGAGAGAGAGAGTGCAACAAGAGCAGCGTGCAGGGTGGGTTTGAGGAGTGGCTCGACCTGCCCGACCCCCTCCGACGCAGGGTGTGCATGGCGGCTGGGGTGTCAGTTGAGGAGACGCTGGCCACCATACTCTCAGTGCTGCAGGTGGCCGTGCGGTGCTAGGGTCAGTGTCATTACTGGAATAGACTGGCATCTGTATATGTCGGGTATTGGCTGATGTGTGGTCATTTGTATATCTGGATTGGACTGATAGTGGGTATAGTGTGATTGATACACACATAGAGTACATGCTGTGAATATGGTAAACATATTAATAGTCTCAAAAGAATATATAGATAGAGAAATACTAGTATAACATACAATAATTTTGGGAGTCCCGACCCATCCACAGGCTGGATACATAACTTGAATCAGGAATATATATATATATATATATATATATATATATATATACCTTACGTCCCAGGGATGATGCATGCATAACATGTCTTCAAGGTACTACCTTGCGACTCGCAAGTTGTGACTCACAACTTGTGAGTCCCAGCCTGTTTGTTGGCCTGTTTGACTGAGCGGTCCCTGGCTCCCGCAGAGATACTTAATGGCTCTTCGTAAGGGTATTAATGGTGACTCAAATAGACAGACCGTGTTACTATATTACCAATTGTCTATTGTTTTCAGCAGACACACCATTGTTGAGTATATACTATACACCCCAAGCCACTCTGACTGGACTACTCAATAATACAGATCATAACCAGAAAAGAGTGAACATAGAGTCGCATCTCTGTTACCAAGCTTTGATTCGACAAGTGACGGTGACAAGCTACTGTGACCATGCATGATACTTCCAAACTTGATAGAGTGAACCAGGCATGGTAAAATCGGGAACGGTTCCCGGTGTTCCCGCTTTCATACTTTCCG
>BDIP01000894.1:1224-13800 GCA_003568945.1 Kipferlia bialata
CAATGGCAAGGGCATATATATATATATACTAAACATACTATATGCTATTATCTGAATATATATATTATCTCACACCCAGCTATGTGCTGTCTGTGCCCCACATGATGCTCAACATATATACATAATCACTTTTGTATGCTATCAGCTATGTGCTGTCTGTCCCTGTGGATGGATATATGCATATATGTGTTTGCACATATGTGTGTGTATCTGAATATATAATGTTCTCACACCCAGTTATGTGCTGTCTGTCCCCCACATGATGCTCAATGGCAAGGGCATGAAGCCACTAGACAGGGCGTCCCTGGCTCACACATACACAGGTGTGCATTTGTATACAGATATATGCATACATATATCTCACACCTATACAGGTTAGAATATTCATAATTATATACATATATGCAGGTGAGTCGCAGTGTTGTCACTTGTTGTCGCGTGTACTGCTATATATGGTTCAACACTATAGTAGTATGCAAATTGTGTATATCTCCCCCACACCCAGGGTCTCCGTCCAGTACCACTGTGCCAAAGGGGCATCAGAGAGATAGAGATCCGCGAGATAGAGATCCGCGAGATAGAGATCCGCGAGATAGAGATGTGAGAGATAGGGCATCACCATCTAGCGCTGGTCCTAGCTCCCACCGGCCTGTCACTGTCTCTCCCATCAGTTCCCCTAGTACTAGTGCCTCTAGACCTAGTACAATGACCAATGGGTATGGGAGGCCATCTGCTAGGACCCGCAGTGCTGTCCACAGACCGTCTCTGTCACTCAGTGTAGCAGAGGACAAGGTATGTATAGTATGTATATATATGCATATATATATATATATAGAGAGAGAGAGAGATTGTCACTTAGTGTAGCAGAGGGCAAGGTATACATAGTGTATATATTGTAAATACTGTTGGGCACTACCATGGTCATTATCTTCGTCCACCCTCCATTCAAGCCTACATTTACCAATACCTATATGTGATTATCTCTATATTGATATATTCTTGCGTATGTATTCACCCCCAGGCACAGCGTGTGCCCTACAAGCCATCCCACGCACAGTACAAGTCACCTATGGCAAGGGGAAGGTACTTGTATATACATGTGTATACATATATACATATGCTATGGCTGTAAGAGAGAGAGAGAGAGAAAGAGTACAACTCACCAATGGCAAGGTACTGCTGATGTATACTGATATAGGGCTGAAAGAGAGAGAGAGAGAGAGAGATAGTACAAGTCACCAATGGCAAGGGGAAGGTACTTGTATATATACATATGTATTTGTATTGGTGTCCTCTCTATGTTTACCTACTCCAGTTCTGCCTCCCACAGCCCCTCTGTGGCCTACTCCCCAACGGCACCCTCGGCACAGGTATATACACACATGTGTATACATATATATACCTACATATATATGAGTGTATTATATACTCCTCTGTGACATACTCCCCAACGGCACCCTCGGCACAGGTATACCTGGGTGTATGAATTATCCACACTCACTGTCTGTGTACTATTCTATATATATATATGTAAATACACACTATCCACTCACATTCAGGGTGTGTCCAGTAGAGTGCCAGACCCATCACTCCCTTTCTACATATATATAATAATAATTCTTTATATAATATAGAAATATTGTATTTAGTAATATAACAGGTATTTAGTATATACATATATATATATATATATACTAATATGTGACTATATGTATCACTCACATTCAGGGCGTGTCCAGAAGAGTGCCCAGACCCACTACTCCCTTTCCACATATGTATATATATATATATATGTGTGTGTGTATTTATACAGATACTATACTATATATACTATACTATATATACTATACTATATACAATTTACACTAATGTACAGGGTGTGTCCAGAAGAGTGCCCAGACCCACCACAGCCAAGAGTCCCAGTCACTTCAAGGTATATACATGTATATAGATCGATGTACGATGCAGCAGAATATATAGATAGATAGATAGATTGACAAGTGGTCAAGAGTCCCAGCCACTTCAAGGTGTGTATATATAGTATATATATATATATTGATAGAGCAGCCATATACACAGTGTTAATTCATTTATAGCTGTTTAGCCAAGAACCCCTCTCTTACCGTTCCTATATATATCTATGTATTGATGTATTCCCACCCCAGGCTGCCCCTGACATGTGAAGTGGAATAATATTTATATATACCAATAATCATATAAATATATATATATATATATATGAATGAAGTCTGCAGTCTAGTATCTATGTACCTAGATAGATATATATATATATATATATACCCACCCCAGGCTGCCCCTGATATGTGGGGTAGTGGTGACATGAAGGGGAGGGAGAGAGAGAGAGAGAGAGACATGAAGGGGAGGGAGAGAGAGACAGAGAGAGACATGAGCGTGGCGGACATGCAGAGTGGGGAGGGGGAGAGAGAGAGAGAGGATGAGTACTATGAGACTGTGGTAGAAGATAGGGGTAGTGACTCAGAGAGTGAGGGGGATGCGAGAGAGAGAGAGAGAGGGAGAGGGAGGATGCACACCGAGGGCTCCCTGGCTGATGTCTCCCAGCTGTCACCACACTACCTGCGGAAGATGCACGGACAGCCCAGTGGTGAGTGAGATGATATTATATATATGTATTCAATCACTATACATAGTAGTATTTATGCATAAGACTACAACCTGAGGAAGATGCACGGGCAGCCCAGTGGTGAGTGTATATGAGATACTCTTATATATATGTATGTACATGTGTATGTATACACTGACGCACGAACAGTCTAGTGGTGATTGTCTTTATACCACATATTGCGATATATCCCCAGAGTGATTGAACATTGCACTATCCCAGCCTACAACGGTCTCCTTTCCACCGTTTCTCTCTCTATCTATCTATCTCTCCCTCACCTCTAGGCATCACCGTCTCCCCCTCCTCTGCCTCCCTGGTCACTCTAAACATGTACTATACATATACCTATATATACCTATATATATAGAGAGTAACCCCAGGCATCACTGTCTCCCCCTCCTCTGCCTCTCTCTCTCTCTCTCTCTCTCTCTCTCTCTCTGACCCTAAGGTATTACTGTCTCCCCCTCCTCTGCCTCCTCTCTCTCTCTCTCTCTCTCTCTCTCTCCCTCACCTCCAGGTATTACTGTCTCCCCCTCCTCTGCCTCCCTGGTCAGTAGGATGGGGGTCAACCCAGCCAGTCCAGTGGGGGGGTTCAATCGGCCACCATGCCAAATGTGAGTGGGTGTATTTCTATATATATGTATATATATAGTAAGGGGCATATATATATATATATATCCAGGTGATATATATGTATATCCAGTGGGGGGGTTCAGCAGGCCACCCTGCCAGATGTGAGTGGATGTATATGCATATATGTGTACCAGCATGCCAGATGTATGTAGATACATGTACAGATACTTGTTATATTTGGGTATTTATCGTAAATGGCATATATATATATATGTGTGTGTGTATATCCAGTGGGCGGGTTCAATCGGCCACCCTGCCAAAGGTGAGTGGATATGTATATATATAGAGAGAGAGAGAGAGAAAAAGAGAGACTGTGTATTTATATATGTATACCTGCCATATGTGAATGGACATGTGTATAGTCTGTACTAATATGTCTAGATATTCATTCACACTTATCCCAGGGCTGTTCAGATCCGTTTTCTCTATATATAATGATTGTATATATATGCTCTATATATGTAACTCACCCCTAGGGCCGTTGAGGGCGTTGTACGTGATGCCAATGACCGTGCCATGCGTAGGAACATGAGTCTCAGGGACATGAGGTTAGAGATACATATACTATGATATATACATATACTATAATATGTATTATTTCTATTAGAACAGTACCATGCGTAGGAACATGAGTCTCAGGGACATGAGGTACTTAAGCTATATACATATACTATAATATGTATTATTTCTATTAGAACAGTGCCATGCGTAGGAACATGAGTCTCAGGGACATGAGGTACTTACCTACTTCATATATACAACATACTGTATACTAGAGTGTAAGGGACATGCGGTGGGACACTTCTCTCTCTCTCCCTCTACGCCCTTATTCTCTCTCTCTCTCTCCCTACACCCTTAATACATAGGGTTGAGGAGGCCCCCCGAGACAAGTCCAGGGCCCATACATCCAGACAGGAGGAGAGGTCGAGGGGCATCCAGATGATGAGGACGGCATCGAAGGTGTGGAAGAATATGTACTCAATACTATATATCATATATATACATGCATAGCAGAAGTTTCTATTACACTTAGTATGCAGATGATGGGGATCTATACCACAACCTAACTTTGGGTCTACTGACAACCAGGTCTTCACTGCCAAGGACTCCTTCTCATACTCTATTGAGGACAAAATTTAATGTTATGATACATATAGTGTAATGATTACAGTTATATATATATGTATACTATGTATATATGATACTAATTGCCAGGTCTTCACTGCCAAGGACTCCTTCTCGTTCTGTAGTGAGTATTAATTATGTTAGTATTACTATTAGTAAATATATATATATAGGATAATGCTCATTCCCAGGTCTTCACTGCCAAGGACTCCTTCTCGTCTGCCACTGTTGGTGTGTCCCCAGTCACCCTCAGACCACACCCTTTGTCTGCACAGGGGACAAGGGATGGTGATAGGGAGGGGGGGGGAGAGAGAGAGAGAGAGAGAGAGGATAGCTGGGAGGGTCTGGAGGACAGCATAGGGAGTGATGATGTAGATGGCAGGGAGAGAGAGAGAGAGAGAGAGCAGTCTGTGGACCAGAGGGCACAGGCCATGTCGCACCTCATGACAGGTGGGTATGGTGTGGTATAGTTATATATATATATATATATACGTACCCATACCTCACCCCCAGTCATAGCTGACACAGAGTACTCATGTATTCATACCCATACCCCCAGTCATAATATATATATATGTGTGTATAAATATACATATGTGTATATATCTCACCCCCAGTCATAGCAGACACAGAGCCATCCAGGTCCAACCCGGCTAGTCCCAGGGTATGTGTGTGTTATATAGTATACCTAATATATATATATATATACATACTTATATGTATGTAAGTATATCATATGTATAGCAGGGTATGTAATCGTAGCTTTATCATACATATATACTGATGGCACTATTCCATCAAGACACAATACTTCGCTTTCTTTCCCTGTCGTTTAGCCTATAACCCCAGGGCTGCCTGTCTCTGTAGTGTATTGATTACTATATATATGCTCTTGTGTGTATCTATTCAACATCTCTATATACCATGTAACCCCAGGGCCGCATGTCTCTATCCCATAGTATGTACTTATATATATATATATATATATATCATATGTATGCCATGTAATCCCAGGGCCGCCTCTCTCTGTCCCGTCTGTCTTCCTCGCCCTTCAGAGAGACAGGCACCCCGTCACCCAGGCCATCTCGGCCATCCACACACTCTGCACACTTTAGAGAGGGAGAGAGAGAGCAGTCTAGACCCACCAGCACCTGTGCCTACCACAGAGAGAGAGAGAGAGATCACCCTGGGTCGGGCAGGGAGTCACGCCTGCTGACAGAGAGGAAGGCCGCAGCTGCAAAGGTGTGTGTGTGAAGATATATGTATATATATTTATATATATAGAGAGAGAGTTATAGTTATATATATACTTATTCTAATAGCGCAGGTTGTGTCTGAGAGACAGGCCCTGCTCTATGTGTTCGTATATATGTATTAGTGTATATTGATACATGTATACATATGTATATTGTTATATATACCATAATAGCGCAGGTATATATATATGTATATGCCTATATATACACGTATATATGTATACTAATAGCGCAGGTCGTGGCTGAGAGACAGGCCCTGTCTACACAGAGGGAGAGGTTCCTGGAGTTAAGGGTGCAGGAGCCTATCAAGCCCCTGTCCCTGTCCATCGGACTCGACAGGCACTCCGAGGTATGTACTTTTATGTGTATATGAGGTACCTACTATCTTGTACATATATGTAAATATGATGTCCCTGTCCATCGGACTCGACAGGCACTCCGAGGTACATGTATATGCGGATATATATATGTGTGTGTATGTATATATGGATATATGGATATTCATACGAGGTAACTACTTGCTCTATATTTACTATTATATCGTATATATCGGTCTGGACAGACACTCCGAGAGACCTACTGCCTCTCGCTCTCTTTCTCTCATGGGTGTGTTGTATATGTATATACATATACCCCTCTAATTCCCAGGAGCAGGAGAGGGTGGCCGAGGCAGATATATATAATCATATATATGTACATGTATATATCAGTGTTATATATAGTGTGTATATCTATCTCCCTACACATCCTCATCCCAGGATATGTCTATGTAGTATTATTATGTATATATATATATATATACCTATACCTCTGACCCCCAGGAGGAGGAGAGGGTGGCCGAGGCAGATATGTTTATACATATATATGTGCATGTATATAATAGTGTGATACATTATATATATATTTAACTATACCTGTAACCCCCAGGATATGTCTATGTAGTATTATTATGTATATATATAGAGATACATGTACCTCTAACCCCCAGGAGGAGGAGAGAGTGGCCGAGGCCCAGAGGACAGCACGGCATGAGGCAGACATTGACAGACTGGCACAGACACAGTCCCTACAGTCCCTACAGTCAGACAACAACACAGCCAAGCATGAGGGTGCAGTGTCTAGAGAGAGAGAAGAGAGAGAGAGAGAGAGACCTGTAGGCACTGTGTCGAGACTGACACCTAGGACAGTGGTGGTTACTGCACAGGAGGTGCCAGAGGTATAGATATATATGTATATATATATGTATATATATATGTATGTATGTATATATATATGTATGTATGTATATATCTAAGTATGTATGTATATATCTAAGAGAGAGAGAGAGGTGACAGCACAGGAGGTGCCAGAGGTGAGGATACGTCGATCATTTATGTGTATATATGTATATATACTATGTATACGTATTTACATCGGTGACAGCAGGGGGTGCCAGACGTTTGGGGGTAGGGTATGATGCTGTCGTAGTGTAGCTTTAATGAGCATATATATGTATATATATATCTATAGATACATCTCCAGTTTGTCTTGTCCTCACCTGTCAGGGCACCAGGGACCGTTCTCTCAACGCCCTCATGTCCCCCACCCTGCCCCACCCAAAGTGAGTTAGTTTGGCGTATAGTATAGATAGTGTATATATAGTGTATATATAGACAGTGTATACCACCCAAAGTGAGTGGATAGGGTATCGTATATAGTGTTATATATATATATTGAAAATAGAAATATATACCATATACTTGAATGTATGTATGGCATATGGGGCCCCACCCTGCCACACCCAAAGTGAGTGCATCTGGTATATTATTTATGGTATTGTAGTGAATGTATGTTATATACTTGTTATATATATGTGATCCTATATAGTATGTCTGTTGTGTCGTCTAACCCCCAGGGGCCGTCCCTCCACGGCCATGTATAACAGGGAGAGAGAGAGACAGCGCAAGCAGGACGGGGCATTCTACCGCGCCGCATTCCCAGAGCCGTCCAGGTACTGTTGATTCATTGATTGATTGATTGATTGATTGATTGATTGATTGATTGATTGATTGATGTCGTCAAATAATGGTAAAAACTTTACGTGGTCCTTTGCTTGCATCATCCCCCTCTCACCCATCTCACCCCTCAGTCCCTTCTCCTAAGCCTACCTCAGTAGTACATATACTTATATATATTTACATATGCGTCTAGGTCTCTCACCCCAGTCCCTTCTCCTACACACAGTCTGCAGAGGGGGCATCACCTGGGGTGGCAGGTATAGATAGATCGATATATATATGTGTGTGTGTGTAGAGAGAGAGATGGGGGAGAGAGAGAGAGAGAAGGTGACTTCTGCAGAGGGGGCATCACCAGGGGTGGCAGGTATAGATATTATGGAGTATAGATTATATACTATATACACTATATTTTGTATGACTATTTATGTACTAGATACTAGAGGGTATCTCCAGGGGTGGCAGGTATATTCGTATGAATACACAGTGTATACTTTCCGGTTTCATAATAATACTCAATACTATTTGTTTGCCATTTATACTATGTCTAGTATAGGCGCATCTCTAGGGGTTGCAGGTCCACGGATAGTGACACTATGTATCTATACATGCTATGTGCACTGACACTAGGTCTGCGGGGCGAGGCACCCGTGCCTACAGGGGATACCTCTATGCACGATAAGGACAAGGCTGAGAGGGGGGGACAAGGGGCCAAGACAGACAGTAGGAGAGACAAGGGTGACAAGTGTGACAGGAGTGGGAGTGCATGGGACAATGTGTTGAGGAGACCCAGTACTAGTCAGGTATGTCTTCTCAATGCATAGTTACTTAATGATTCAATACCCGCATATACCCTGTCGGAGGCCCAACCTCTGTCCTTGGTATATAATTACGTGTGTCTGCATATACACATATATGTGTATATGAATACCTTCTCTGACCCTAGGGTTCTATCCTGAGCTCTGTACTCTCTTCCACCCGTACATCTAGTGCCTCTAGGCCCACACCCTCAGAGTCACAGGACTCCAAGGTATATAAGTATATATATAAGTATATATATGTGTATATATATACCTGACCTTACTCCAAGCCCCTACGCTCTGACGTGGGTGTCTCCCATGCATCCCATACATCCTATGCATCCCATACATCCCATGGATCCCATGCATCCCCTCGCCTGTCCACCCAGGGAGAGACACCCATACATGATATAGGGCATGAGGCCACAGGGGTACTAGGGGTACTAGGTGGTGCCCCCACACCAGCCGAGGGTGACGCCTTGTCTGCAGGTGTGTCCCTGGTGACATACAATAGAGTATTTTCTTTCCAAGCTACTACTATACTACTACTGCTGTGTTAAAGATAATCTACTTGTCTCTCTGCAGTTGATATGTATATTAGATAGTCTACTTTAGTGATCTATCTAACACTAGGTCTGTCCCTGAGGCAGAGCAGGGAGTATAGTAGTATAGAGTAAAATAGACAATCTTCTCTAAGCTACTGTACTATAGTATTATAGATAGTCTACTTGTCTCCCTGATGCAGGTCTGTCTCTGTCTATGTATATATATGTGATCTATCTAATACTAGGTCTGTCTCTGAGGCAGAGCAGGGAGTATAGTAAAGAGCTATTTCAATATATGATGATCTCAAATCTACTTGTCTCTCTGATGCATACTATACTATACTATATATAATACTGATGCCATAATACTAGGTCTGTCTCTGAGGCAGAGCAGAGAGGGTGTGCCTGACAGCTGGCACTGGCTCAAGGGCAGGAGGGAGGTGGGTGTATGTATATAGAAATATATATGTTTACATAGAGAGAGATAGAGAGAGAGAGAGAGATAGGCGCTTGTTCAAGTGCAGGAGGGAGGTGGGTGTATTTTTGTATGTATTGCTGTTGCCAACATGTGTTAGTCTATCCATATCTGCTCTCTCTTCATATACCCCCTCCCCACCCCCAGCGTCTCTCTGCCAAGTATGGGTATATGTATATATATATATATATATATATATATATAACATGCCTTCTCCCCACCCCCAGTGTCTGTCTGCCATGTATATGGGGGTGCATATATATATATATATATACCTATATATATGCATATATATTTATATAGATATATAGATACTGATACTGATCCCCAGCGTCTCTCTGCCAAGTATGGGTGTGTATATATATATATATATATATGCGTATGTATGTAGTATAGATATGTAGATAATGATACTAATGCCCCAGCGTCTGTCTGCCAAGTATGGTGTGCATATATACACACACATATATATAAGTATGATATAGTTTAACATAAGTACCTTGCCCACCCCAGCGTCTGTCTGCCAAGTATGGCGTGCACTCATCACTCACAATGACATTCAAGGACTGACCCTGGTCCAACCACTACTGACATATGACTGTTCAGGGACTGATCCAACTACCTGTCGACTACTACGGCCTACTGGGTGTGGTATATATGTATACCATTGCATAGTGACCCTATCTACAGATGGACAGCTGATGTCCTTATCCATGCATGTTTGAAAGACCCTGTTGTTCTTCCTCAATGTGTATTGAGCCATGTACTATAAATCGTTTCTTACGTGTTGGAGACAGAGAGATATCCATCATGTAGCGGATATCCATATAGAGAATAGGAACTAGTCAATTATGCAATTGGTAATAACAGAATGGAACCATGGAGGTATACAAGTGGCATCCCTAGAACCACTCCCAGAAGAAGCATAGAATACTTGTCTATATCAATAACCAAAGGCCTGTCCTCCACATACTGCTTCCACTACGGCCCTGAGGGATGTTCTGCCATCACAAGTCTTGTGGAGTGTGAGATCATGGGAGTGTAGGTCGCTGGGTGTGATTCAATGGTGGTAATCAGAAGACGGGAAAGGTATCAACTTAACACTTGAGTGGGTTAGCGCCACCTACAAACTTAGTGTCGGAATAGGTGTCGACTCACTTGAGTGGGTTAGTGCTATTCTTAAGTTGAAGTATCTGATAGACATCTTAATCATCATCAGAATAGAGCACACACAATCTAACAAGGCTTGTCAACCTTGGGTATCTGGTGTCCAGACTGGAGTACTAAGTACTCATCACCTGCCCACTTTGGAGATGATTCAGACTCTGAATTTCAGAGTCTTTGGGGCAGGGAAACACGAATACTTCCTATGGAGTAGTTGTGAGTTTCAACTTGTGACTCAACACTACATGCATTCAAGATCAGTGTGATACAGCTACTGACACCAACTGAGGCGGCATGCTGGATTCAGAGTGAGTGTTACGTATGACCAGTACATAAACAAATGATTTGACTGATATTTGCACTACGTGAAAACTGCCCCATATATTATTATATACCAGTGCGTATACACGTGTTAATAAACACCAATCTAGGGGGTCACAGTTGCCGTATGCATTGCATATTTGGCAATGTGTTCAGAGTATGTGTGAACTAGAGACATTGTCTGGAAACAGGAGCACAACTAGCCAGAGAACCCACTGACAATAATTTACATATATATGTGTGTGTGTTGGAATGAAAAAGTATTCAAGTTGATTCTCAAGCAGATACAAACACATCTATTACTTCTAGGCCTAGTAGCTTCCTGTCCTTATCTTGGCCTTAAGCATCCTGAGGGCATCCTTCCTCCACTTCAGGCTGAAGCGGAACAGATGGGTGTATACCACCTGAAGAGTGAGAAGAGAAAGAAACTGTGAGTATTGTATTGAGAGAGTAACGTAGAGTAGTGCAGAAATGGGAAGCAGAGGCAGGAGGAAAGAAGAAAGGGCACAGCTCAATACTATACCTGTCAATATATAGCATAGCACACAGCAAACACCTGGTACCTCGTACTATATATAGAAACAATAGTGTCAAGGTTACATGAATACAGGATTATTGAGTGAAAAGAGAGCACACTAGAGACATGTTATCCTTCCAAAAGGAGTAGTATAGACAGTGTACACTGTACGGTATGCAATGAATAGAATATATATCCCTGATATATGTATACCTGTCAATACATATCCCTGATATATATATACCTGGCTCTCCGCCGTTGACTTCTTGCGAAGGCCTGGATTGGCCCTCATTGCAAAACCCACTGCAGCCCAGTCAATCTAAAGTTAGGATGGTATAGATAGTATACAATAAATAGAGAAGTATCTATTATATGTAGTATTTAGTATATGTGTATGGCTATAGATATTGCTGTCCATCTCACGTGATACATATTTGTGGTATATAGTATAAATTATGAACTATATGTAGAGTATGTGTGGTGATGACCTCACCACTGTGGTGAGGATGGTATATGTACCTATACTACATATTATAATACTACCTATACAACGTGGAGAATTCACATACTCAATACATACCTCTGTCATCAGGCCCAGATCAATACTCCGGTAAGCGACAAGCAAAAGCTCGGGGCTGATGGGTCAGTATCAATCATGGAAGCAATCATAGAATCAATCATGGCATCAACACAAGCAGTGCATAGGAGAGAGAGAGAAAGAGAGGGGGGAGAAAGAGTGAGAGAGGGGGGGGGGGGACGCACTTGTTCGACATATGCCGCTCCGCCTCCAGTCCTGCTGGGTTGGCAAGCACAGCTCTCACATACTCATGCTCCTCAATGGTCAGGGGGACAGTAGGGTTGTGACCTTCGCTGAGGAACGCTAGCCTGTTGGTCAGTCTCAAGACAAGAGAGAGAGAGAGAGAGAGAGAGAGAGAGGAGGATCATATACCAGTGGTATGATACCACTAAATATATCCTAGGCATTCAACACGTACATGTACGCAGACACCCTCTCGACACACAGGATAACTGTGGCGTCCAAACAACCATTATCCACCTCCTCTTGGGAATAGTCTGTGTAGAGAAAGGGTTCAAGGACGGTATC
>BDIP01000895.1:0-12173 GCA_003568945.1 Kipferlia bialata
GGATGTTGTGCTCTCCCTCACCCCATCTCTCTCTCTCTCTCTCTTCCTCTCTCTCACCCCCGTCCATCACGCCAGACCGTCTTTCCCAAGAAGTCACTCGACTGACTCCACCCCACCCACCCGCAAGACCGATCTGAAGATCACCTCTAAGACCGGCACTACTCAAAGCTCTACCATCCGAGTTCCACATAGTCTCTTCCATTACAGAAGAGACTACGGAACCAAGTGGTGTGATACCCTGACAGTGTCGGTCCTTAGCGTCCCTACAGCTTGTTCTCTGGCTCCTTGATGGTGTAGTCGAGTAGCTCTGAGGGGCCGTCTAGACCGTACCAGAAGAACTGGGGAAGGACAGTCACCATGCGCTCTAACCTAGAAATATGAGACACTATAAGAATACATACAGTATATATATACAGACTATCATAGAGAGAGAGAGAGAGAGAGAGAGAGTTACCTAGGTCTCCTGGGGCATGTGACCGAGTCTATACATATTCATATATATACACATATATATATATATATATAGAGAGAGAGAGAGAGAACTGGGGGAGGACAGTCACCATCTGCTCTAGTCTGGGTATGAGAGAGACTATACAAACACACATATATAGAGAGAGAAATAGAAATGTCACTGTGTGCATGAATTATACCTAGGTCTCCTGGGGCACGTGACTGAGTACTGGCCAAAGAGACTGTCACTGGGGGCAGACTTCCACGTGCCTGGGGTGATGGGTGAATACAGAAAATACACACATATCCATTATCTACTCAGTGACAGAGACATAGAGATAGAGCATATACTCACCCTGCTCGATGACTATGTCCCCACAGACCCCGTCCAGCTCCTGGGGGTGAGAGAGAGACATACTGACGAGAGGCTAAATGACACTGAGACTGAGACTGAGAGCATCTTGAGATTAAGATGATAGAACTATAGGGTACTGGTACTGAGACACACTGATAGAGGTAAATAACATATGTGCTCCATAATGTAAATGAATATGTACTCCATACCATGTGGTCTCTCCTCCGTGTCAGTATGTGTCCTACTAGTTTGACAAGGGCACCGGCAGCTATGAAGGCTGGAGGTCAAAAGAGACACATGGAAATAGTATACACTCAGAAGTTAACCATATATATATACATATCTATATATAGGTCTGTATGTAGTCCATTGTACCTGCGCTATGCCTCTCCTCCTGGTTAAGTGGTGCTCCAGCCACTCTGGTTGTGTTGTGCTTCTTGTAGTAGTCGCAGAACAGAGTGGTCACCTTGGTGGGGACCTGGGTGTAAAGCAGACGTACACATAACATATTTACTATAGTAATACTAGTGATACACACATATATGTATATACTCCGACAGAACAGGGTGGTTAGCTTGGTGGGGACCTAGGTGTGAGGGTACCATCCATGTATATAGTGGTAGGTAAAGGATTACTAAGATGTGCTCCACATATCCTCTACATGTATATGTGTATGTGTATATATATATATTACTAATATAAATATATACTCTTACCCTCTCAATGGCCCCCTCTATGTGTGACCCCAGCTTGGACGATGATGCAAAGGGCACGTGACAGGCCAGGGACAGCAGGACACGGAAGCAGATGACTGAAGCAGCCTTCTTCTTGGAGATACCTAGGATTGGAGAGATGGGGGGAGAGAGTCTCTAATTATATTCATATGTGTATGTGAATATCTATCTACATTAGCATTGGTACTCACCTATGCCGTACAAGGGGTGCTCATGACACCTGATGTAGTTCCCGTCCTGGGGGTCGAACCCAAGCTTGGCCATGATCTGGGTTGAGTTGAGATACATATATACTACACGACATTATACTATATACTGTATACAAAAGAATTATGTCAAATGTGTATGCATATATTCAAAGGACACAAGCTTGGCCATGATCTGGGTTGAGTAGGGATATACTTCATGTCATCATAATATCGAAATACATACTTAGAATAATCTAAGAACTAATTACTTCACTTCACTAAAAGTAGTGTTACCTCTGGGTCTAACTCTTATACACATGTTATAGAAATACATTAACACACCTCACAGTCGGACTACGAGGAGTATGCAACCTCGAAGCACGATTCATTATATATATATTACATGGAGAGACTATGAACACCCAATTATACTATATACCTCACTGTTTGACTCCGATGAGTATGCACTCTCACATCCACATCCACTTACATATATATACGTATACATACTGAGACTATGCATATACATCTCATGGATGTATGCTATATGTACCTCACTGTCTGACTCTGAGGAGTATGCACTCTCGAAGCACAGCTTGGCAAGATGGCCAAAGGGGTTGGCCGTGCTGGGGTTATAGGGAATATATATATATATATGGATAGCTCCACTATATATCCGTGCTGGGGTTAGTCTATATTATCTCTACCTCTCACTTTATATACATGGTTATATGGTAACTACAAATGACTACATAAATGTACAGATACACAATATGTACCTAGCTATGTTGAGTGACCCATCCCTCCCGTGGTAGGGTATGTCATGCACTGTGGATATATATATATATATATATACCACTCATATATATATCTATATACACTATACACCTAGCTATGTTGAGTGACCCATCCCTCCCGTGGTAGGGTATGTCATGTACAGCCTTGGATCTGATGGTGGGCTCCTGGTTCAGGACACGCCTGGGTTTAGAAGATGAACACATAGATAATTATAGACACATACACAGATCCAATAGTGTAGAGTTAGCGGAAGAGTAATTTTAATTAAGTAATTTGTATGGGCTCCTGGTTCAGGACACGCCTGGGGTCAGGTTATACATATGTATCAATATATGTAGAGAGAGACAGTAATATGTGTATAATACATGGATGGTGGGCTCCTGGTTCAGAACACGCCTTGGGTTAGATTACTATACTCTTTGATGATGAGCATAGGGTAACAGAGAACACTATATGGCGATACTATACAGAAGTAGTACACCAATTAAGTGTACCTTACGAGTGTTGTCAATAGTGTGCGGCTGCTCTGCATGAAGAACAGGGTGTACTTCACTATCCAGTCGTCGATGTCCTGAGGTAAGAGACTACACGAATACGTATATACAGTTATATATACGTATACATAGGTGTTGTAGAAGGAGAAAGGCAAGAAAGAGGAATTACACACGTAGTATTCCCAACTCACCCCTGTGATGATGGGTATTGGCTGCCCCTCTGTGATGCAGTACAGTGCGTTGTATATCTCCTCTGACACATCCGGTGCCACAATGACAGCGGGGGGCTTGGGCACAAACATGTCGGGCATGCCCCTTATATTAGCATTATGAAACAGAATATAGGGTAAGAAAAGCCGAAATAATATTTAGAGACATTCAAAATTTCGATACAACCATGTCGGGCATGCCCCTGTGTATTAGCTATAATGTAGCTATTATAAGACTATAAATCACTGATAATATATATAGGGCTTGGGCACAAACACGTCGGGCATGCCCCTATAGATTAGCTTTAATATAGCTCCAATTAGAGAATTAATCACTGTATATGTATATATGACTTGGGCACAAACATGTCCGGCATGCCCCTTATATTAGCATAAATAAGACCACAAATTACTATTTATATGTATTGATCGATATTTAGACTATTACTATCTACTATCTATCTCTCTCTATATATATATATACAAGAGAATTGTTACATATACACATACCCATGTGCTATGAAGGCGTCGTGTCTGGGCTTGAGGGCCCTGTCAACACCGAAGCCCCTGACGGTAAGAGTCAGTGATAAATACATATTAGTAACAGAGATACTATACACATATACAACTAGTGTCGGGACTTGACGGCCGTAGCCGCTTGGATGTGATAGTGTAATGTATATATACACGTACTGTATATAATATACCTAGGGTGGTCTCTCTTCTGAATGCCAAGGGCACTGTATGTGGAGTGCCTAGCCCCGTACTTGTCGAACTGGTCCATGTTCGCCTCCTTCTTCACATGGGGGTGGGGGCCCATCGACTGGAAGGCTGGTGTAAAGTACGGTATTTACAATACTTGTGTAAATGAACCAAATTCTAAGACACGCAAGATATTATTATAGAAACGTACCCATGGGCTCTGGCGAGTACATGTCTGTGTGACCGGGCTGGTAGGACTTGGTCTCTCTCTGATATCCCTGCAGGTTAGTACTACTTTAACATGGACACAAGCAACAAACAAATGCACATTACAAACCAATACTAATATGCACAATAATACTAAAAGGAGGGGAATGAGGCTACAGTTTAAAAATTGTAAATAGTGATATATACCTTTGTGGGCTCTGATGTGAACACTGGCTGTGCTTCAGTCATCTCGGTGTCGCCTGGAGTGAGATACTATCGAATGTAGATATATATGCATATATATATATATATATGTATATATATGAGAGAGAGAGCGACAGTCATCTCGGTGTCGCCTGGAATATGAGATGAGTATAGATATATAGATATACATAAGTGCATACAAGAGAGAGTGAGAGAGAGACTTCTAACCTGCCTCCGAATGGGTTACTGCTATACTGCATATCATGAAGAGTATACGGTATAATATCCTCATATCTGTACACTAATGTATATAGATTACTAACCGGCCAGATTCCCGAATGGACTGTCCGAGAGTGCCCCTTCCAGAGACAGGGAGTATGCAGTGGATAGGCCTGTGGTTAAGGTATAGTATTAAGACACTTGGATCTATGTATGTGCATGTATATGTGTATGGCTGTGCATACACATATACATACACATACATAGACACAAGTATCCAGATATATCCATACATGGTAAACACTTTCATGGTATCTTATTGTATAGACGTGTACCTGGTGATGTCAATGGCACACCGAACGCTATGTCCGAACTTGGGATACATGGTAATATAATATACACATATAATGTGACAATACTATATATAATACACATAATGCAGTGAACCTGGTGATGTCAATGGCACCCCGAACTCAGGGTACCTGAGATACATGGATATACACATTATACATATATGATATATATATATATATAAATATAAGTTGTATATGCATTGTAATTTAATATACCTGGTGATGTCAATGGCACCCCGAACTCAGGGTACTTCAATGTGAATACATGATATTTACACTATACATATATGAATATAAAAATAATCATATAGAGTAATGTATATACATACCTGGAGATGTCAATGGCACCCCGAACTCTGGGTACTTGAAGGATGACACATCCACAGGGACAGGGGGGGAGGGGGGGCGGACGTCCTAACGATAAGAACAGGTTCCAAACAGCTTACAATATAGTTCCATACTAATCATATGATTATATGATATATAAATATATTATGATTATATGATTTATATGATAGATAATATATTCATATGATATGCAGGTACCTGGCAGTTGATAGTCTGGTTCATAGAAACAGAGCATAACTGAAACAATAATAGTATACATGTACTTTTACACATGCACACATGCAGGTACTTGTCTCAGCTGGTAGTCTGGCCCACAGACCATAATCTAAACTGTAAACATATGAATATATATATGTATAGTAACATATATATAAAAATAGAGGCGTGTGCAATACCTGTCTCAGCTGGTAGTCTGGCCCACACACCCTGTCCACCTGACCAAGTACCTCCAGGGCACTCTCTCTCTCCTCCTTGGTGCCTGTGCCAACACCCCTAATGGTAAGCAGGTATAAAGATACTTATATATATGTACCATATATTTATACATATACACTGACTCCAAGTGACGTTACCTCTCTGGTAGACGGATTGACAGCATGTTGTAGTTGGGTCCGTGTCTTCCAAGCATGGTGGAGCGACAGGTGCCTGAAGAGTCAGAACTAAGAAGTCAATATTTCACAATATAGAATATGGATACCTGGTGCTCCCTCCACGTATGATAGACCCTCCCTATATAGGGTGGGTAGGTACCCGAGGCACGACGGGAACACCACGGCATAGTCCTTGAAGACAGGGGGGGTGACACTCACAGAGGTGGGGGTCGGGAACTCAACCTAGTAAGGTCAGTGACGCCACGAAAGAAGGGTGGGGATTGATACACCCTATGTTGAAATATATAAATATATATCCTCATACACACCTTGTTGTGCCTAAGGATGTCTCTGTTGAAGCACACTGATAGGCATATGGCATTGGTACCCAGGGACAGGACGGGTGAGAGATAGTATGTGAGACCATTGCCATCCTTCTCGGACAGGGGGGGGAGGTTCCAGCTGGGAGTCAGTGTATAGGTAAAGATATATACATACAATGTATATATATGAATGTATGAATAGGAATATATGGATATACACTAGATATGTTGCAATCCTTCTCGGACAGGGGGGGGAGGTTCCAGCTGAGGGTGAGTATAGGTTCATATGTACTAACTAATGACTAACATACTAATGAATTAGTATAGAGAGACCTATACATATAGCATACACTCACTTCTTGAGGAATGCCCTTGTGTATGTGCTGTCCGCTGTGCTGATGGACAGAGAGTGCATGGCCTTGATGCAGCAGGTCTAGGGTAAGAGAGGTATATATATATAGAGAGAGAGAGAGAGAGAGGTGGAGAGAGATTGTGCATTGCCTTGATACAGCAGGTCTAGAGTTGTAGCGGGGGGGGGGGGGGGGGGGGGAGGGGAAAAAAAGAGGCACAGACATAGATTGGAGAGAGTTATGGGTCCAATTGGCACGTTTCATGCACCTCCCTACCGTATTGGGTTCACGGTCCCCTTCCAAGAGTGCATGGAGGTGAGACAGCTTCTATATAATTGTATTCAGTAGTATATATGTAGTCACCGTAGTACGGTATACAGGGTATATGTTGTGTTTAGAGTGTATATAGTATGCGTATTTACCAGCAGAGTATCCCTCTTGTCCGTGAGGCTGTGCTGTGGTATGCCGAGGAGGAGATGCACAGATACAAGTTCGAGTGCAATACCTACGATGGACACGAGAGGTACAGTGTGTTACTGACACTACAGCAGTGTTCCGTTAGTTTGCTTTGTGTCTCTGTGTTCCATACTATTCCTTCCGTCCCAACTATTATAATATCTGAGTGTTTTGTATCTCCATGTAATAGCACCATTTAGAAAGTGGCACTTACACTGGTATATATATGATGTATTGTAATGCAATTATGTCTCTGGTCTCATTATGAACTGAGTACTCATGTAAGGAAAGAAGAGATGAGTGAGGAGGAACTACTCTCTCTTGTCTCCAACTACGGTGTGCCCATGACATACCACTCACACCACTCGGGTGAGTGTATGTATAGTAGTGTAAATTATGTACTATATATACACTATATACTATATACTGTATATTGTATAGTATATAGACTATATAATATAGTGTATATATAGTGAGACCACTCACACCACTCGGGTGAGTACTACATATATATTCACTACTCACTGAGTGGTGAATATATAGTGTATATAGTATATTGATATATAATGATATTGATATATAGTATAGTGTACATAGTATGTACTACATACACCACTCGGGTGAGCAGTGTATATAGTATGTATATAGTGTGTATATAGTGTGTATATAGTGTGTATATAATACATATGTGTGTATATGTAGTACATTCATAACTACGATCTGCCCATGTCATATCTCTCACACCACGCGTGTGAGTGTATGTATAGTGTATATTGTATACTAGGTATTATATACTATATCCTATATATAGTGTATATATAGTGTATATATAGTGTATATATTGTGTGCCCATGACCTATCTCTCACACCACTCGGGTGAGCAGTTCATATTAGTTATAACCCATGGACATATGTACAGTATCCAATATATGTGTGAACAGATACTGTGTCACACAGCATATATGTATCTACACAATTCTCACGCAGTCTGTCTCTGCTGCCATTCCAACTAATTCTCCTATTAGAACTGAACATCTCTCTCTCTCTCTCTTTGTAGGAGTCTCTTTCTCCCTCTCATATACTTCTACCTCTCACCAATTTGCCATTGATTCGACAAGTCAGTATTTACATATACATGTTTAATATGTATGGCCTTTACAGTATAGGGAGAGAGGACTTACTGTCAGTCTACATCCACAATCTATGTCACGAAGATGATACATCAGTGCCTGACAGTGATACTGATACGTCAGTGTCTGACAGTGATTCTGACAGGTTCAGGGCCGTTCCCTGGCAGGTAAAGTCCCGCTACAGTATATAGGTCTCTTGTTGCCTCAATTGTATCAGTATCAGTATCACTGTGTGTTGTTACATGATTCGTATCCTTGTCAGTGTAATCATGTGTTCTTACAATTGTTGCAGTTTCCGACATATCAAATGTGGGAACTGTTCTAATAGAGGGTGAGAGAATCTATGTAAATAGTGGTTATCATGCCTATCCCCTTGATATATATGATATATAATATATATATAATATATAGCTAACACAGGAGTACGCCGAGGTAGAGGGGCTTGTCAAGGATTCCTCGTGGGTGGAGGTAATGTAATAGAGTATATTCTGTGTAGTATATAGGTAATGAATAATAGTATATACTCTATAGTACATTGATGCATATACCATATACTATATAGTATAGATATACACTCTGGAGCTCGTCAAGGATTCCTCGTGGGTGGAGGTAATGATATATAGTATATACAATATTGTAAATATATATACTCTCTACTGGATTGCTACCTACCCATACCTTCTTCTCTCTCTCTGTCTCTCTCTCTCTGTCCATTCGTATTTTCATCCTATACTTGGTTGGGTGGCAGTGATTCACTACTACTACATCTATTGTATATAGCATATATATGTGACACTAGGTTATCCCGCCTAGTTGCACTGCTCTGTTGGGCTATCTCTCACTCTCCCTCTCTACTTCTCTCTCTGCATCTTTATAGGACTAGTATGGTAACAAGGTTGTACTAATTCATATATATAGTTAATATATAATTAATATATATCTAAATCAAGGTTGTCTTGCCCTGTTACACTGGTGAGAGTGGAAGGATGCTACAAGGGGAGGTGTTCTTCACGGTGGTGCAGGTATGGGCCATACGTACCCATATATCTTCTTTTCTGTTGATTCATTGACGACGATACACCACTGTAAGTACACTATACCCTGTAATACTGCCAGTATGGTGACACAATACGACGCTACTTCAAACCTACTGATGCTCTAGCTAGACCTACTTCTGCGTCTCAAGACATAGTGACATACGCAATACCTACTGTTGTATGATAACATTTTGGCTCGAGCCTAGTAGTACTGGTCTATAACCCTGAACGACTAATAATACCAGCTGCTGCCCCCAAAGGGAATGGAATTGATTGAGGAGAGCAGCATGGACACCAGGTCAGTGAGACCAAGTCTTAGTCTAAGATACTATCTGAAATTTAGAGTCTGAATTACCAATACTGTACTCTTGTGATATTGCACAATGCCTGATATTTTGTCGACGAGAGTGTAGATATAATTGTGAATACATCGTGTGTCATGAATAGTCTGACTCCTCCTTGTAAGTGCCCTTAGGCATTATTGTCTCTCTCTCTCTCTCGGTCAGTCTCCTCCTTGTCAGTGCCTTTAGGCAATAGTAAGAGTTCACTCCAAGAGATCATCTCTCTCCCTCTCTCCCTCTCTGTCAGTCTCTATCTCTCTCTCTTTCTCTCATCCTAGTGTGGCAGAATACGCAGACAGGGGCCTCCTGGACTTCAAAGAGATGCTAGGTACACAGTGCATATATTCAGATATGTATATATTTACATATATCCTACATATATGCTAGTGTATATAGTGTGTATTCTATAGATGTTGCATACTATGCATAATACATATGAATTCTTATGAAAACTAGGTCCATACATGTATACTATATACTATTTACATGTTGTCAGGTACAAGCAGACCTGACTGGGTATACCATACAGTACAGCCGCCATTCTTCTCACTCGCACAAACTAGATAGCTCAGTATAATCAGTATCCCTTACCCTCACAGAGAGAGACTCTCCTCCACCGTTGTGATACACTAGTATCCTACTTATATAACAATGCATCCTTCACATATATGGTATTCTCACTCTAAGAGAGGGAAACGCGTCTCCACTCCTACCTGACTGGTCATGGTCTGCGGCCAGAGAAGACTGGACTAGTCTCTGCCATGCTCACAAGGTCATGGGGTTAATTAGTCATTATGTTACTGGTAATTATTAGTAATTACAAATATGAATAGAGAGAGAGAGAGAGAGCGAGAAGTCTCTGCCATGCTCACAAGGTGGTGGGGATAATTAGTTATAAACAGAGAGAGGAGAAGAGCACATTTGGTAATTGGTAAATGAACAGTGAGGGTGAGAGTGCTCACCAGTCTATGGGGGTAATAGCCATGTCACTTTGATACTGATACATGTGTGTTAATAAACATAGAGAGAGAAGGTGATAAGTTCATGGGGTAAGACCCTTACCATAAGAGTACTAAAACCACCAGAGAAGGATCTCTGAGGAATAGAATGCAATTATACTCACATTGTCATTGGGAGACTCTTTGGAGATAGCTTAAACCCCAACAAACAAGTTTTCAACATCAACCCTTATCACACAGTGTCACACTGATCTGTGTGACCCTCTCTTAGCCTAAATTCTTGCAGTCTATCGTCCGCGTGACAAAGGTAAGCCCTTCCCTAACATTGCTCACTCTTCCCCCAATATGGGCTAGATTGCATTCCTATACACTGCTGTGATAAATGTATTGCTCACGAATTGTCTCTCTCTGTCTCTCTCTCCAATTTCGCTCGCTCCCCCGTATCTCCCCATATAGTTCTTCATGTATCTCGCCACAGGCTTCTCTCCCAATCTGTCTCTCAACCCCCCACCCCCCCTCTCTCTCACTCTCTCTCTCTCTAGATATTCGCCTTCCTTTCTCCTCACCTATCCACTGCTGTACTCATTGATAATACCCAGAAGATATATATATATATGTATTAATATTGGTGAAGCAGACTGGTACACTGAATATACAATGATACCTTGTGGTGTGTGAATGTGTTTACTACTTGGTAATACCCAGAAGATATATATATATGTATATATATACATGGGTGAACTAACACTGACTGCACAGTGTTACCTTATAGTATAGAGCACTGGACATATATTTACTAATTGCTCATACCCAGAAGAGAGAGAGAGAGAGAGAGAGAGAGATAGATGGCTGCAGCAGAGTGGTACACTGACTGCAGAGTGCTGCCCAACATACAATGGGATGGAAACAACAGGGAGAGGGCGGTGTGCATATCACTGGCCAACATAGGTAAGAATGAATGCCATTCATTAAATGGTACAATTATTATGTATTAGGATAGTAAATGGATACCAGGTAACAACACAGCCATGCTGACATGCCATCTGTCAGGGGGTGACAGTATATGTATACATATGGATATGTATAGTACACACTGTGTACTTATACTGTATGTCCCACCTTAGGTCATAACACTACCATGATTACATTATATATTCTACACGCTGTATACATATACTGTGTACCTCACCTTAGGCCATAACACTGCCATGGTTACATACCACTTGACAGGGGATGACATGTCTCAGAGGTGGATGGTACTGACACTCAATGATGAGAAGAGTATCGATACTCAGAGCATCTCAGGTATGTATAGGTATATATGCATATATATATATATATATATATATATTAGTATATTTATATATATGTATATGATATATTGAAGGGAGATCGAACTATAACTACTCAGAACATCCCAGGCAATCATATACTGGATATAGTGCGGGTACTATATGTATGCCTCTTAGTAGGAGACAATGACATTTACCCCTTCACGCTCTCTCTCTTTCTCTCTCTCCATACTAGGCCCTCCCAATCCAGAGGGTGTCATCGGCATGACTCATTCTCTCTCTCTCTCTCTCTCTCTCTGTCTCTCTCTCTCTCTCTCTAAATATATATATTGAATCTAATCTTAGGCCCTTCCAATCCAGATGGTGTGTTCGGCATGAGTCTCTGTGTGTGTGTGTGTCTCTGTCTATCTCTCTCTCTCCTTACAGTATCTAAT
>BDIP01000896.1:0-13790 GCA_003568945.1 Kipferlia bialata
ATCCCCCCCATCCCCCCCCCACCCCCCCCCCCCCCCCCCCCGCCTTCTCTCAATACATAGCCCTTACCCCTAGTGCGCCGTCGCCATGTTCCATTCACATTGTCTCTCTCTCTCTCTATATATATATGTATACTCCTAACCATCAGTGCGTCGTAGCCCCCTAGGTTGTCTCCATGCCAGTCACATAGTCTCTCCCTCTCTCTCTCTCTCTCTCTCTCTATCTCTCTCTCAATACATATAGTCCTAACTTTCAGTGAGAAGGAACCATGCCCCAGGTTCCATTCACAGTCTCTCTCTCTCTCTCTCTCTCTCTCTCAGTATGTGTATCTTACCCTCAGTGCGTCGTAGCCATGCCCCCCAGGTTGTGTCCATGCCTGTCACATTCACACCCTCCCAGATAGCACACAAGATGTCCAATGTGTATCAGGTATGCGTTGTTGTGTATACCTGTAGTATCCCTCTCATATCTTATGCTATTACATATATATACCCAACATCAAGCGACCCCCCCCCCCCACCTCTGTCTCTCTTTGCGGCCATCTATCCATTTCTCTCTCTCTGTATATATATGCACATTCTTAACCTCAGGCCCACAGTCAGACTCGTAATCTCTCTCTCTTCTTTTCTCTCTGTTACTGTACTACATATCTCTATCATTAATTAATCGATGATAGTAATCTAGTTTAACATTAATATATCAGGTCCCCCCCGACAGAGTGATGCTTGTCACCACTGGCACCCAGAGTCTCTTCACCACTGGCACAGTCGGAGACATAGCAGGTATGTATGTATATACATGTATATTTTGCAATTTACCATACTATCTTACCTCCAAGGGTAGGGGCTCTCTCTCTGAGGGTGTATTGTATTCGTGTCATATCTTCATCCCCCTCACCCTCAGTGGATGGCACCCTGTCTCTGAGGGTGTGTCTCAGGGCAGCCCAAAGCACTCTGTGGAAGGTATCTCTCTCTCTCTCTCCATATTTGTCCCCCCCCCGCCCTCTCTGCCCCCCCCCCCCTTCCTTCATTCTCTCTCTCATTCTCTCTCTTTACCCCTAGACCACTGTGATGGAGCTCCTCCGTGAGTCCTACCACACCACAGACGATGTCAACCCCATACTCCCACCCCTGCCTGCTCCCTTCTCAGGTATAGATATATTGATGTATATATATATATAGTGTGTATTCATATCCACCTTCTCAGGTGTGTGACCTATGTGCTATGATCACATATATATGTATATTTGCGGTATATAGAGTGGTCACTGTTGTTTACCCCCAGACACTCCTCCCTTTTGGCTGAATGAGACATGACTGAGAATTATTTGTTTGTTTGTAGTATGTATATATTTACCTAATATATTAGATTCTCTTAACCCCCAGACACTGCCCCCTTTTGGCTGAACGAGGACATGACAGAGAAGGGGAAGGAGGGGGAGAAGGAGGGAGAGAGAGAGACACCAGGACAGGACGGGCCCAGAGCATACGGTATGATATATATGTATGCTGTTCATAAATATATATACATATATATTCATCATATTCTCTCTCTCTAAGTGTGTCCCACTTACTCACTCCAGGTGCTGACATTGCCGTCGGCAATGCTGAGCTCTTCATGTTCTCTTTCATACATGTAATACTATGTATGATGTATATACATTATTATTATACTTTGTATTCACTCCAGGTGCAGACATTGCCGAGCGTCTCATGTTTGGCCAGGTGCAGCCAGGGCAGAACCACAGGGACAGGAGGCAGGTATGTATATGGTATAGTGTGCGCACTCAGCGTATGTACTCTCTCTCTCTCTCTCTCATCTCTATTACGGCCCCTCACCCCAGATGGTGCATGTACCTTCTCAGTATGTGTTGGATATGTGTATAATATGTGTATGAGTGTATTTCTCTATTACATACTGTCTTACCCCCAGATGGTGCATGTCCCCTCCCAGGACAACAGGGCCAAGGCAATGGCAAAGGTCATGGCCAAGGTATAGCACTATACTCCATATACTATATATATATATATATATATATAGAGAGAGAGAGAGGACACTAGGGCAAAGGCAATGGCCAAGGTCATGGCTAAGGTATCAATTCATGTATAGATAAATATATATGTGGAGATATATGTATAAAGAGAGAGAGAGCGGGGGGGGGGAGAGAGAGAGAGAGAGAGAGAGAGAGAGAGGACACCAGGGCAAAGGCAATGGCAAAGGTCATGGCTAAGGTAGTGTTATGCTGTGTATGTTGTACATGTATGTACTATATATGTGTATCATATACTTTGAATGTGCCGTTGTCCTAACCTCCAGGCCAGCAGTGCCGACAGGGATAGAGGCAGGCGCCACAGGCTGAAGAACATGACCAGGGAGGAACTACGGTGAGACTTCTAACGACTCCTAATAACTTCTACTGCCTTCTAGTACCCAGTGTTTAACTACTATAGTACATGACTCAGGAACAACTCAAACATGAGCGCGAATCTCTTCCAGACTCTTTTCAATGACCTCTGTTGACTGCATATACTTTGTAATTTTTGACTCCTTCTGACACCTCAGGGCCCCTGTATATATATTGTATATATATTGTATATAGACTCTAATATTCTACTGGACCCTATATATACTACACATGACCCCTCAGGGCCCATGTGAATGAGGATGTGCCCAGTACTCCTCTCTACTTCTTCTTGCCAGTCATTGAGTGACTCATCTATATATACCATTTCTTACATCAGGGGGGGGCCCATGTATATATAGTGTATATATATAATGACTATTTCTTACCTCAGGGCCCATGTATATACATTGTATATATGTACTAGTACTGACTTCTACTGACTTCTACTACTATATTGACTATTTCTGACCCCTCAGGGCCTCTGTATATATCTTGTATATATATACTAGTACTGATACCTCAGGGCCTATGTATATAGTATATATTGTTATACTCCTTCTGACCCCTCAGGGCCTCTGTGAAGGATGACGTGCCCAGATACATCCGGCGCCTTAGAGAGAGAGAGGCACGGGGGATCAGGTAGAGGTTATCTATTACATGTATCTATTACTATATATAGATAATATATACCATATCTATACGAGACAGGGGGGATCAGGTTGATTATTGTTGTACTAACTCTCAGCTTCCGCCTGTCCCATGAGCAGAGGCAGCCCCCAATTATTGATATCTTATATATAACTCTACGTGTATACAATAATTACATTGTAATTATACTCTTATATACAGCTTCCGCCTGACCCGTGAGCAGAGGCAGCCCCCCAATTTTCGATATCTTATGTATTACTCTATATATATGTACACAACATTGCAATAATGCTCTTATTTACAGCTTCCGGCTGACCCGTGAGCAGAGGCAGCCTGCCCACCCAGGGCAGAGGCCACAGACCAGACACTCACTGGAGGTGGTGCAGACTAGGCCAGGGAATATGGTGCAGGTACTTATGTATATATATACATATATACCCATAATATATATATATATATATATATATAGAGAGAGAGAGAGAGAGAGAGACAAATCCAATATATATATATATATATATATATAGAGAGAGAGAGAGAGAGAGAGACAAATCCATCGTCGTTGTCAACACCGATGCCGCCTACAGTGAGAGTATAAGCACACACACACACACACACACACATATATAAATATATATATATATATACATATATGGAGAGAGGCAGAGAGAGAGAGAGTCATAGGCATATGCCTCTCCAGCATAATAGTCAGCCTGGATGTGCCGTATATACGGTGATATATATATATATATATATATATATGTATATACACTCATACCTGTCACCATCAGCACAATATATACATACACATATATTCATGTGTGTGTTTACATGAGTATATGCAAACATACTCACCTGTCACCATCCAACTCCCACCAATGCTTGTGGCCACACTCTGACCTATCAGGGTGTCTGGAGGGTAAGATATATATATAGAGAGAGAGAGATTAATAGACACATATATATAGAGAGAGAGAGATACAAAGAGAATGTGATGGGGGGGGAGGGGAGTCAGTATGAAGTTAGAGTGACAAAGAAATACAGAGCCCTTGGTCAGTGGGAGGGGGGGGAGGGGGAGGGTAGTAGTATCAGTATCAGTATCATATGATACTGAGGGGGTAGTAGTCGAAGACACGCCAGAATGTGTGTTCAGTGAATGAGAGTCACAGAATGAACACCAGACTAACTATATATATATGTATGTAGGTGTCACGTACTGTAGTCACTGATCCAGGTGTCCTCATCATCCACGTCCCAGGTGGCTGGGGGGTAAGGGAGAGAGAGAGAAAGTGAGAGAGATACTAAGGTATTGATATGAATGCATCAAGATAGAGAGGAAGGGGGGGGGAGGTAATTGACCTCATGGTGAGAGAGAAGGGGTAAGATATATACATATATACAATATATATACAATATAATTTATATGTACAATAGCAATATAGTGAGAGTGAGCGAGAAGGAGAAAGATAGAAAAAAGGAAAGAGGGGAAGAGCGGGGGAGAGATGCCAGGTGGCTGCAGGGTTGGAGACGTGTATACATATATACATATATACATAAAGATCTGTACATATATGTAGTAGTTGTCATAAGAGTGAGGGAATGGTCAGCTAGAGAAAGAGGAAGAATGCGTGATTGAATAGTAGGAACCAAGAGGTTGGGGGGGGGGGGGGGAGGATGTACCAGGAGATATAGGGTGGAACACTGATCCCTAGTCCCTAGTCAGCCATCAGTGTCAACAACCAGAGAGACAGAATACTAAAGACCAGAGAGAGAGAGAGAGTGTGTGACACTGATGCTAACCTGCAGTGGATGTGGGTTGCAACACCACATCCAGTGTGTCTGGTGGGTATGCGTCAAAGGTCACTGCTGATGCCTTGACACCCATGTACCCATCCATCACAGCATCAGAGGCACTAGAGGCACTATATGCGGCATTAGCATGTGATGCCACACATATCAGGACGAGGACACAACATAGGAGACCCCTCATGTGTAACAGCATCGCTTAGAATGATACGCTAGGTCGGCAGCGCCCCAATAACACGTAAGTGTCGCCTGGCGAGGCCTAGCGCCCTATATATGCGAATGGAGAGGCAAGCAATCTCACACTGAACCGTACTGGCCAAACCGTCTCTATTCCAATATGATTGATCGACTTTGGGGGCCACTTTGTTTCTAATCAATCTTTTGCTTTAGGCCTTGTAAAATCAGTTATTCTGAGTCAATTGTACGATGATACCCTCACTGGCTGCAGCAAAAGATTCCCTCATGGTAACGTGAGTGCCTGAGGGTGGGGTGCTCCTTCAGTAAGGGTGAAGAGGAGAGGGAGACAGAGAGAGAGAGAGAGAGAGAGAGAGTTAAGACTATCCAGCGTATGACGGGCCGCAATACTAGGAGCCCCTATCCAGCAGGGGATAGAAGACGAGATCATGCATGTTTCTCTGTCTTTGCCTATGGAATCATGGTCGTGACACTCATATTTGGTGAGTGCTCCCACTGTTTACAACACCTATTATGCTTAGTAGTACTACTAGGTGACCTATTAGTACCCAATAGTGCTACAAAAAGAAGGTCTATTGGCCCTGAGCTACCTAAAGGAGGTACACATTATTTGGAACCTGTCCTCACCCACAGTTAACTCTGTGAGCCACTATGTGTCCAATGCCACAGTGTTGGTGGCAGAGTTGCTCTGGCTTCTTCAGCTGGTTATAGTGCCAGTACTCCCATTCCAAACCCTGTCTCGTGTGTTGAGTCCTGACCTGCAGCAATCAGATGAGGTATTCTAAACAACCCTTGTACCATAACTGCCTAGCATTCTTCTACAACAGCTCATAACTACTTCGTTATGATAAATACTGCCCTTGATACAACTAGATCTTTGACAACAGCCCTACAATACCTTGGTGGCTGCTGTATGCCGGTACCTTCCCCATCGAGACTATATCATCCGAACCATGGACACTGTCAACGAGTCTAGTCCCGAGTACCAACACATACAAGAGTCTCTTCGGCAACTCCACAAGTTGACAAGACACCTGGATAATACAAATGCAGAGGTCTTGTCACCCATGGAAGTGATTCGGCACTTGGACGAGATCTCTTTAACGGTCATTCTAAGGGATACATCAAATAGGTACATTAACTAAGAATATGTCTACTGCAACGCTTAGTGACCACAGGATAGTTGGTACATCAACTGAGAGTTCACATACTACATGATGTAGTATTACATTGTCACTCAATGACCACAGGAGAGTTGGTGTCTCGTCCTGTCCTCACTCTGCTATATGTAATATGAGTCTCTTGAGTGGCGTCTCGCTGCATCTCCAGTTGCAGTTGGCGTTGAATGTCAAGTGCACAAGAACGTGGCTCTCTCCACACATACTCAACAGGTTTGGTTGAAATTTCTATAGTATAGGAATCCTATATTATTACAAGTAGGTGTATACTGAAACACAATATTCTAGTCATCAATATTACTTTGAATTCAATATCTTACGGCGGTGTTGTTATTGAGTCAGATACCTTCCCATAACAGAGTATCGAGACATATGAGAGAGACTTGCGGACATCTTGTCCCTCAACCCCATGACTCTTCCACACGCAGTGCATGTCATACGGTAGTAGCCTCCACACAGGTATTCACTGTGAGAACTTACGTATTTCTTCTATGTATGGTTATAGTTCTACCTTTGGTGACACAGTACCAGTTATCATACTTCAATTCGGCATGAGTATTACTACTCACCGAGACCTTAGAATACATATGTACTCTGTCTCCTTGTCTAACACCAAAGGCGGATGACCTTATCTCAATCCTGAAGTCGCTATGCTCTGACTTTGCTCTGTCTACTCAGACAGTCAGATACCTTAGAAACCTGGTCAGCAGCATTGCATCAGAACGGCTCTATCAGGTGTATACACCCGTAGTTTTGTCTTACATAATTGCTGTATTTGCATCTAATCCTCCAGCCACATATGATCGTTACAGAATGTCTCAACATCAAGCGACGGAGAGCACTTTCCTCACAACAATGCAACAGTCACTATATCGGCTTCAAGTGAGTGGCAACTGGTACTATCTCGAATCAAGATTCTCGATAGTAGGCTTCTACTTCTAGCAACAACTGGGGTACTCGGAATGTATGACAGAATCTCTATACTCAACTTTAGGAATGGACACGTAAACTGGGATTCGGTGTCGTCTTCTGCGATAGAGTTCTCAGCCCCATCTGAGGCCCAAAAGTGAGTCCAGTTACATTCATACAGTATGATACAGTGTAGGCTATGATCGTTACATATTACGATAGACTTCCTATAGTTGGTGGCCGAAGAGTATGTGTTTGCCAGGTAGAATGAGAGATTTGTATGTGACGATGGTGCACAAGAAGAGCTAATATACAGGGACTGGTTCAGGCGATTACGGATTCTACAAGAGACAGAGCGGCAACAAGAGTTCGACTCTCGCTCTGAATTCCAGGTAAAATGATTGTTATTATCGGAACTGCCACCTGTTTTAGCATTCAGTGATCATATCTCTCTCACTCATAGTATTCCCCCACAGCGTCTCCAACGTCTCCAACCGTACCGAAGACACCAGCTGTAGGCCATGATCGCCGTCTGTCTATTATGGGTTGTGAGGTGGGTTCCACTCCATTGCCATAGTGTAGCACTAATGTGTCGATTCTAATGCTTTAGTCTGTAAACAGAGGCTCTATCTCAACTGTGCACGCCTATACTGCTCTTAAGTTTCTTACGCAAAGAACACCCATCTTGACCAGTTCGAGACACCCTATTCAACCAGAGGCTCCTGGTTCATGTGTACTGATGGAAATGTAAGTCAGAGAGACTCTGACTTACATTTAGACTCAGAGTATCATTTTGGTTCTTCTTAACTTGTCTCTAGTAGAGACTCTCGACTGAGCAGATGTACCGCAAGTTAGACAATCTTAGACCAGGTTGCAATCTCCAAGGATTGGCTGAGAATGATATACCGGACACGAAACCTGGTCCTATATGACTGTAAGTAAGAGTATTCTCAGTATCTGCAGTATATGTGCTAGAATAGTACTAGTGGTTCTAGGCCTAGTGGACCATTATGTACCACAAAACACTGATTCCCTGACACAGTTGTCTATGACCCTTTGGCCGAGATATACAGACGCATACACCCACAGGACAGGGGGTTTGTAGATGGTGCTCTTGCATCTGCACTATCAGAGGAGAGAAGGTGAGACCACTAGTAACACTCAAAACATAACCTTCAACAATGTGTATAGCCTCCCAGTATGGACGCCTGTACTTAGTGTTGATATTGATGTGTCTCTAACCATCAGCTACCAAATCACGTTCCGCTACTTTCAGATTGGCAACCCTCTGACACGAGAGATGTTTGAGACTTGTCCATTCTCCGGAAGTGGTACAGACAATGGCGAGGCTCCTTTGGGAGACCCGCACTCGATACACTCCCGCCTTCGGATGATGCACAGAGTGCATGTGCCATCGGCGCCCCCTTTAGTGGGTATTATGAGGGCGGTAGGATCGGTGGTGGGAAGGGATAAGGATGGGAGACCCACAATGCTGGCAGGTACTATCATGGACAATGGCATAGTACTGTACGGGACTATGAACGTGACATACTCTATTAGTCTTGAGTCAGTTGTGTATGTTGACATAGTAGAGATTACACGTGTGAAATATACTCACGCCAGGGCGACGATCTTCTAGTATTCTTATAGATCTAACATTTAGGGGTCAATGAGATTCTCGGTCTATGTGACCCTTCCCAGGTGGAGTCCATGCCTGGACGGTACATAGACAGGTGCGGGAGTTTCTCGGTCCTTAGTGAGATAGAAACACTATACTGAAACTTAGACAAGCCTTTCAGTCTGAAAGGCTTATCATTCATCTCAGGGACGCCAGCAGCCACACTTCCGATCAGCCACATGACCACTATTCTTCATTGTCACATACCACACCCCTTGAGAGGCAGGCGCCGGTGCCAGGTGGACAAGATGTCTCCGAAGGTAAATATATCATCTATAACCAGTATGTCACTGAAACTTGTTGGTCTAAAGTACTCTCTTCCATAATCTCAGAGAGCGACCAAGTCTTTGTCCAAGACAGTCACAAGCCCGGTGCAAATTCGCTTACAGATGTCCAGAGACCACAAACAATCCATAGGTATACTCAATAGTATGTGATGTTTTACCTTCTACCGCTGCTCAGCTTGGAACACCAGTAATAATAGGATGTCTTGTTACACTCATCCTTCAGACTGCCCGCTGACCTAGTGAGGGTGACACCTCTACCAGACTCCATCGGACACCTCTCGGTGAGTACTAACTTAGTACTAACTTAGTACTAACTTAGTAACTAAGAGTATACCTAGATTATACCTAGATTTGTAGTGTATTTGCATTACTGCTCACCACTGCAGCAAGCTAATCAGTGGATATCGCACTATAGAGACCTGAAAGACCACTGCCTTGTAAGAGCAACTCTTGATAGGGCCCTTCGTGGCCTGTCCTTCGACGCATTCGCCTTCAACAAGGGAGTTGGAGGTTTTGGGTTTGGATGGCTCTTTACCAACATATATGAGACATGCGGATTCGAGACCTCTACAGGAGTCCCGCTTTTGGTAAGTATGGTATCTGGGTAAGATTCTGGCACTCATGCATTTTCATACTACTATATTCATCTCACAGGGACTGTATTGACCTCAGAGTATTATTTGTTTCCTCCAGAGTGTTTGGGCTCTGACACCTCACCACCCATTTACCAATGAGATTCATACTCTGGACTCGCTGCAGGTTAGTTTCTTGTTCAAAGCTCTGAAATTCAGTATCTGACACGTGCAAGAATACAGTACACACTATGAATCATAGAGATTTGGAGGTGGTAATTATAATACTAGTACATAGAATCATTATGATACCTTTCCTCACTCAGATGGCGTTTGCCCTAACCTCACCAACGGAGGGAACTACTGTCAGTATTCTCCCAGACTTGACTCGTCTGTTGCTCTATGTTGCAGTAGTGTGTCGTAACCTCGACCGGCCCTTGGCATCAGAGGCCTATATGACTGAGTCTAGAAATGCAGTGTTATCAGTACATGGCTCAGTTGCACCGTATGAGAAGCAGGTGGGTACAACGTTACACAATACAATACTAATTCTGTAGAGTAATCATATGTAGTATTGAAATACTTTGATTTCTTAGCAAGGCGACCTCCCTCGCTCTCCATTTACTCTCGATCCACGGCATATTGGAGCACCTACCGCCTGATTCCGGGACCTTCATTAGGGACGTGATTCAAGCTACCAACGCCAATGCGATCCCTAGTCTTGCCTTTTGCGCCCGAAGACTCAAGTCTATCGCTGGTCGCGATCCGTCACTGAGGTATCCTTCAAGCTGATTACCTATTGGTAACTCAATCTATTCAAGTCTATATAGTAATTCACACCGCAGTAGCTGTGCTCAAGGAGATGGAATACTCCCTTTAGGTCTCTTTGACAGTGGTACACTTTCCTATGTGTCTCAAGTGCTGCTAGCCAAGTGTGTCGCCTCTCTCTCTGCGAGGACCAATGCAGCTAGGCCGTGGAAGGTAGATATCGTCTACCCAACTAGGAAGAGAAGTGGTATCAGTACCGTCGTCTCTTGCTGTGACTTAACATTTGGTGCTGTATTTTTCTGGTCTCGTAGACGGTTCATGGTATGATAGAGTTGTTGTTTACTCTAGGTGGCACACAGGTTCGGTCTGCTTAACATGAGACAGGGCTTTGGCAGTGGCATTCTAGAGGCAGAGGCAGGTAAGGTTGATATCAGTGATCTCAGATCACCGCTAATACCTATCATCACAAGACTACGTCTGTGAGGAATCGCTCCTCAAGAGAGTCAAGAATTTTCAGAATTTACCTCTTAGACAAAGCTGTGACCAAACTCTATATCTATCCTGATACAGTTCTGGTAGAAACAGGTACTGATACTAGGTCTCTATGTACCGCGGCGACGCAACATGCTGAGAGGAGACCCAGTCCTCTCTGCACATGAGTGTCAGAGCATGTTTCTGAGGAAGACACTCCTTCCTTTTTTAGGTCAGTAAAACAAACTCAGTATTCCTCTTTTCACTAGAACACTGTACGATTGCATACTCTCTACCATTAAAGAATGCATATTGAATTCACAATGTACTTGATACCAGAGGCAGTCTCTCACATGCGTATAGCAGCAGAGGACAAGTGCGCCAGTTCTGCTCTCCTCCACGTAGACCCTCTCATTCGGCAGGTGAAAAGGATCATACACTATACACGTTATGCACGCATAGCAGACTGCTACTAGCAGTCAATATCATCGTGTTTAGTCTTTCTCCACCGGTATGATTTACTGTTAATCATTACCCGCATGGTCTTTTCAGAGCTGTTCAACAACATCAGGCCACCTACAATCAGGCCATGTGGGAGCTACGACCAATTGCCACTCAGTGTGACAAAGAACGACAAAGACCACCATCTAAACAGCACAAGTGGATAGAGGAGGGTCACATCGACCACTAGACTCCTTGAGCTCTGATGTTGATATGCATAAAGGACAATCATTTACTGAATAGAACCATCCAGAATATGTTAGTGATACTATACTATAGTATATCATCAGGCTACTTGCTGTGGAAGATAGAAATGTGCTGTTATCGATATAATATACACAGGTTGTACTAACTTAGTACTACTCCTATAATGGTAGCTGACAGCTACTAGCTGTTCTGGGGCGGACAATAGAGTGTAGCAAAAGACACGTCTCACTGAGCTGAGCTCTATGACATCTATTCACCGACTGCGTTGTCCTCTCAGAACGCCCTCGTACCATCTGCGTCTCCCCCCTCCTCGCCACCAGCTGCCACTGCTGCAGCAACGACGGGAAATATCTGGCCCACAAGGTAGTCTCTGGGAGACTTTCTCTCACCATGTCTCTCTCCCTCTCCCCTAGGGCAATACCTACACGCACTGCACATATGTCACCGAGAGCACTGAAGAGGGCGATTACCTCAACACCCACAGCGTCTTTCTCAGCTAGGGTCAGGAGTAGCTTTTCCTGGTGCCGAACCGTAGTCCTTACACGTAGCTGGACACCACCTTAGGCGCCAGTGTCCAATAAGCATATTAATGCTTGGAACACTACAGTGGAGTAAGGTACCAATATGGGAGATACTGATGATTCCAACAGCAGATACCCTCAAAACACTGTGAGGGTTTCACTCTACAACCAAGGTTCACAGCCACCACTCTCACCTTTCCCTCCCACTTACCCCTACGCGTGATGCAGCCTATGCCATGGTTCACTAGATGTGCCCAATACCCAAGTGTGATGCCAGAGGGGTACGGCTTCTCTGCCGTATCCATTGGTGTGAATGAGGTCATGCTGACATATGAGACATTTCAACGTGAAATTCACGTAACAGATCCATTTAGACTCACCAGACGACATGACTGGGGGCTAATATCCGTCGCTAATGATGGAACACCGACCATGGCATCTATATTAGGCCCAGAGATTGAGCCAGATGTAAGGGTAGAGCTCTTCAGAGTGGGTGGGACTGTAGTGGCATACGCTACACAAATCTTGAGCGATTCCCCCGCCGTTCCTCCATGGTTCATGTCTGTCTACACCATTGACACTGGGGATTGGGTAGATATTCCTTTCACAGTGGGACACACACCACCACCTCGCACACAGGCGGTCATATTTGCCATGGATGATAGACTTGTTGTCACTGGAGGGTTCTTACATTGTAGTGTGACATTTGGTAGCAAGGATGTGGCTGAGGATGGGGTGTGGGAGTGGTCACTGGATACGGGAGAGTGGACACAATACACCTCAAGAGAACCTGTGCTTTCATTTTCACGCACGGCCTACTGGGTAGACACCAATCACACCCCCTACTGCGTGCAAGGCTCAGTAATCTACCAATACACTGCTGAAAAGGACTACTATCCGGTAATGGAAGTATGGGAGCACATGTTAAAGTTACATCATAGCCCGACAGCCATCATTCCCCTTGGGAGACACCACCTACAGGTATTTAAACACCAGTCTCAAGTGGCCGGGAACCCGTTTGATATGTGGCTCCGTGATAGGGTCTCCCTTGATGTGATACCCCTAGTGACCCTTCCAATCACACTTGAGAACCCGCGGAACGAATTGGGTATGTTTGTACTCATCAACCCAACGAGACTGCTGTATGTGTCTTCTAGTCGAACCCTGGTGATCGACATTGATCCTGACCTATTCAGCCCTGAGTACCACACTTGCATGGCTATCGGGGAGGAGGTGAAAGCGTGTAGGCCTATTGATGTTGAAGCATTGATCGCTCAGATGCGTCGTAGATAGACATCATTCTAGACGCTCAAGACAGCTACTGCTCTGCAATGTATAGAGTAACTGGCGTGTAGTGACCGATAATGAGAGACATAGATCAATAAATTGTCAAATATGTCCTGTTTCTCCATTTAGAGACATACATACAGCATCCTACCTATCCCTGTCAGGTAACTGTCAGCTGAACTTGGAACGTAGTACACATATCTCACTGACTTGAGCTCTACAACCTCTATTCACCGGAAGAGTTATGTACCCCTGGTATTTGTCGGTCTACACCATTGACACTGGTCTCATTGTAGACCGGTTTTCTGTCGCTAATTTCAGAGACCGGATCCCGGACCGGTCCAAAATTCCGGTCCCCGGAGT
>BDIP01000897.1:0-11028 GCA_003568945.1 Kipferlia bialata
GGTCCACCTCTGGACCATAGCGCACCCCTCTCTCTGTGTCGGCGTGGGGTCCCTCGGGGACGTCACGTCTAAGCACCTTACAGAGGGTAATCTCAGGCACGGGATCCATCTCTGCTGGATATAGTTGTTGGAGAGTGGTTAGAATGGGCCACAAGCCTGATTGAATCAATCAGATTGAATCAGTGATTGATGACTGCTACAGTTGAAGTAGAGAGGTCAACGGTTTGTGTGTGTAAACCCAGTCCGTATTGCTGAAGGAGAGGGGTCTACCAATGCTCGCATCAACGGTGGTGAGGCCATCTCTAACAGATGATCATTTGGGTGTGGTGGTCTCTTATCATAAGAGTCATATGTTATTGAGACTATCTCAATTCGGATTTCGGGTAGTTTCCGATTACGTGACCAGGCAACAGTCCCTCTCCAGTGTAGTCTACACGATTATCCTGAGTCAGGATTCCTGACAATCCCTGCTCTACCCACACATGCCAGCTGATATGGCATCTGTTAAGGCTGGCCTGACAGCATGGGTTGCAACCTACGTTGACTGGAACGCCAGGGCTAAGAAGACACTGGCCCAGAAGATAGCAGGATTCTTCAAGCTGTTTGCATTGTCTCTCATCTTCCCTGCTCTGATCCTCGGAAGCAGCTTCGTCATACACGGCCTGAGAAGCCTAGACGAGAAGCTCGACTACTGCGGAGACATCTATACCGACCCGATCCAGGCCACAGTAGTGAGCTCTTGTATTCTGAACGACAAGGACGGAGTAGAGTGGGAGAACCCCAACAACCCCAACCTTGAGGAGCTTGAGCCTACCCCTGAGCTTCAGTACAGTCACGATCTTGATGGTGAGACGTTGCACTGTGTAGTCACCCTCTCTAGCGGCAGTGACACCTACTGGATGAGGCCTGCCAATGCTGCATGGTATGTCTACAACTGTAGATGATTGTATATCACTCATGTCACCCAAGTACTCTGCGACTTTGAATATCCTACACGCTTTTTCTTCTCTGTTCCTCTGTCTCTCTGATCCAGGAATCTTCGTTCTCTTCGGCGTGAGTGTGTCAAGTATTACAGCGGAGACACACTTGACGTCTACCACATAGACCCCCGTGAGTGTGAGGGCCTGGGGCATGACCTGGAGTCCATGGACTCCCCCTGTGCCTACACCCCTGCTGGATACCACAGCCTCTGCCACCCATTACGTACCTGGACCTTCTGGAAGTACGTGCTGTGGAGAACATGGTGGGCAAGTACTGCCTACGTTGCCCTCGTAGGCCAGGGCATATACCGCGGAACCATGTTCTTTCTCTCCAACGTCTGTACCTCTTCAAGCAGACTCAGAGGATGGCCGTCTGTACCCAGCAGATGGAGAACGAGGGGGACAGCGAGGGAAGCCAAAAGGAGTTCCTACCACCAGAGGCCGATGGAGCGACCACGCAAGACGCGTACACCCTACCTTCTTCTGAGATTACACGTGTCTTGAACGGCACCCAAACCATCATTGTTACCCCTTCGAGTCCTGGGGATATTCAGTTTGAGGAGGGACCATAGAGGTCATCACATTGACAGCTGTGTCGTCTTGATGCAAGAAGACACAACCCAATATAACCATAGACTGTATTGTATGAGTCAACACTCTTTATTGACCAAGCCAAAAATAATATCCTGCGGATGACAAAGAGAAACATATGTGGGCGAGTCTAAGCCTTCACTCTCCCGCACCCCTTTGGGAATGTGAGGAATCCCCAGTCACGGGATGCCCCAGGAATGTGGTGGGTGGGGACAGGGGGGAGAGAGACAGGGGTGGTGAGGGGTATGCCAAAGAGGTGGAACAGGACTCGGGAGGAGTGGCGCCGAGGTCTCACACGGGCTGCAGGTACTACAGGCACCGGGGCTACTACTGGAGCTGCTGAGGGCATGGAGACACCACTGGGTGCTGGTACTGACGCATCGTTGACAACAAGGGAACGAGCACCACCCATCTCAATCTGCATACCAGAGTCCCCCTCCATATCATTGATATCAATGTCCTCCGCTTCCTCGGGTGGTCCCATATCCATGTCAACATCACCACCCATGTCAAAGTCCATGGCCTGCCCCACACTGCCATCCCTATCCACGCTGTCTGACTGGGGCACCTCCTTGGAGGAGTGATGGGAGGGGGAGTGACGAGAGAGGGAGTGATGGGAGGGGGAGTGATGGGAGGGGGAGTGATGGGAGAGGGTGGGGGACTGCCTTGGAGATGGTGACTGCTGGGGTGTACGGGAAGGTGAGCGGGAGAGAGAGCGAGTCTGGTGGAAGGACTCCTCGGAGAGAGAGGGAGTGCCAGAGCTAGCAGCAATTCTGCTTGCTGTTGCCCACACGCTCTCACTCTCTTCCACTCTCCCACTCTCCCTTCCGCTCTCTCTCTCATCCGCTCTCTTCCTCACATTCTCTGGTGCCTCAACACCCATAGATGCAGGCATAGAGACAGAGGGTGTGACCTGGGAGGCATGTACCCTAGTGGCGACAGAGGCAGAGGCAGATGAGGATGTGTCGGCTGAGGAGAACGAGTTGGGTACGGACATCACAGTAGAGAGGGGATGCCTAGCACGGGCAGGGGTTGCCTTGGGAGGGGTAGAAGGCGCACGTCTCTTAGCTGGATACTCCGGTGCCACACGTGCACTCTGCACCAGACCCCCCCTAGTATATGCTGTGATGTCGGAGTGGCACTGACCAAGGGTGGGTGTGGCTAGGCCTAGGGTGGTATCACTATCCACTCTCAGCATGGAGGCAGAGAGCGGCACAGTGGTAGAGAGAGAGGTGGCAGAGGGGGAGGGGGCAGGGGGATCAGGGGATGGAGCCAGGCCACCCATGGCTAGAGGGAGAGGGTGACGCTCAGACACATGCTCCGTCTCTGTCTCCACTATAGACTGCTGTACAGAGGGGGCTGATGCAACTGCCGATACAGAAGCTGGGGCAGTGACAGAGACAGAGACGGGGCCCTGCATAGTGGTGTGTGAGGTAGCAGTGACATGACTAGTCACAGCAGAGGTAGTCTCCACGGGAGAGGGAGACCTATGGGTAGTGTGTGTGGACACTGTCCTAGACCCATGCTGTGAGGGTAGAGTGGCAGGGGTCTCAGTGGGAGTAGGCGATGAAGGAGCAGGGATGGGTGCTAGAGCAGTAGCACTGTCAGACACGGTGGATGGGGTACGGGCAGCAGGGAGGGCTGAGCCAGCAACCTTGGTCCTCTCCAGTGTTGCAGTAGCACTACTAGCATCGACACCCACACTCTCACTGTGTCTCTCCTCCTCTCTCTCCCTGTTCTCTCTCTCCTGCTCCTGTCTCAGTCTCTCCCACTCCTTCTGCCTGGCGGCCTCTCTCTCTCTTTCCCTCGAAAGCCGAGCCTCCTCCTCCCTGCGGCGCTGCTTCTCAGCCTCCCACGCCTTCTGGCGCTCCTCCTCCTCTCTCTCCCTAATGATTTTGGCCTCACGCAGAGCAGCCTCCTCTCTCTCCTCTCTCTCTCTCTCCTGCTCATGCTCCGCCTCAGACACCACCAGAGATATGGTGGGGGTGGGGGAGAAGGGGGTGGGGGAGGGGGTCTGACCATGGGTAGAGAGAGCACTGGTAGGTCCGCTGAGTACACCAGTCTGCGTCACGGCAGTACCACCAGCACCCACTGTGTCACCCCCCACCCCAGCACGGGCCACTGCTGTACCAGCAGGCACTGCAGCCTCAACACTAATACCCGAGGCCAGGGTAGGTAGAGTAGAGGGCGAGGGGGAAGGGGAGGGAGACAGCTCCAGCCTGCTGATGGAGGGCATGGCATCTATCTTCTCGTCCCTGTCCTCTCTCTCCTCTATCACCCTCTCACCCTCTACAGCTGTCTCCACCACCACCACCTCCTCCTCCTCTCTTACTAGTATAATAGACAGAGCAGGGGAGTTATCCCGTCCAACAGCCTCACCGTCTGAGGCAGCTGGGGTCCCTCCCTCCTGGTACCTCTCCACAGTGGGTGAGGCCCTGTCTCTGAAGGCATCATACACCGACTGGGACAGGAGGGAGTGGCAGGGGGAGGGGGCACGGGAGGGCGAGACGGACTGGTGTCTAGACCCTGTGGCAGAGTGAACACCGGACACATCTAGTCTGGAAGAGAGGGGGGCAGGAGGAGCTTGAGTCTCCTTACCCTCTCTCCCCTGACCAGCACCCAGGAGCATAGAGAGAGAGGACACCCTGCTCCTACTCCTACTCCTGCTGCCCATGCCCCTAACGCCTATGGCATAGGATGAGACCTGGGTCATGTCTACATGGGTGTCTAGCTGACTGTGGTGGGAGAGAGAGGGGCTCTGTCTATCCACCTCAGCAGAGGCTCTAGGGGAGGGGGAGAGAGGGACTGGGGAAGGGGACTGACGGGCATCACCCCCATCCTCACCCTCTCTCTCTCTCTCTGCACCATTCTCCCCCTCTCCCTCTGCCTGCCACTCAAAGGACACAGGGGCCTGCATAGGCTGGTCGTCCATATCCATCTCGTCCCTGTCCCCTCCCACATCCTGTGGGACCACAGGAACCCTAGGGCTACGTGTGGGTGTGGAAGGGAGGGACCCCGGCCCCGTACCCTCTGCACCACCAGGGGAGGCCAGGGGAGAGGGCACTCTAGCACTGGCCCTCTGTCTCCTGGCGCGCATGGCCTGTCTCCTCCTCCTCTCTGGTGTTGGTCTTGCCTTGCGCCGCCTCTGCCTGAGCCTAGGGGAGGATATGTACCTCTCCCCTAGCCTGCTGGGCCTGCCAGGGGTGGGGTTTACGACAGAGGGGTAGAGGCGGTCGGGGGCAGCCCCGGGGACAGGCCTGTGCCGCAGGACTGAGACTAAGGGCTTGTCAGGGCCCTTGCCCTTGGCGATGGTCTTGCCCCTACTCCCTCTCTGTGTGTTACCACCCTCTTCCCCCCCTGGGAGAGAGAGAGAGGCAGCCCTCTTGGCAGGAGAGGGTGCAGGAGGTGTGGACACTGCGTATCTGGGGGAGGCAGACCCACCAACAGAGACAGTAGGGGTGGACACGGTGGGGGGCCGTCTGTCCCTGGTCTGGACTGGGGTGGTAGGTGTGTCTAGGTGGGTGTCTCCGGCGTCAGTGCGTGTGTGCAGCTCATACACCTCAGAGGCAAACTGGACGTGCTTGCTGGGCTCCAGGGTGCTGCCATCGGTGGAGTCTCCGCCACCACGCATCATGCTGGAGGTGAGTGGGGAGGGAGTGGGACAGAGAGAGAGAGACTGGAGGTGGGGCGATATGGATTGGGTGTGATGGGTGATGGGTGACAAGGGATACCAGCCTAGCGAAAAGGAACGCTGCTGCCAAAGCAAAGTCCCAATGAAACCATACGAATGAGGTAGAGAGGAATCAGAGGACTAGAAAGGGGGGTATGACCCTACATAAGCTTATGGATACCTCTGATACAGGGCACTGAGCGCATTCATCTCTGCCCTGTCTGCCTATGATGACACAGGGTGTCAGTGTCTATGGAGGGTACTCAGACACAGTGGAACTACTGCCTCAGGCACCCTATGGTAGAGAAGAGCAGAGGAGGGAGAGGGACTCTGAGACTAGGCGCTCCAGGTTGGATTGAATGGGCTTGGATTGAGTCAGCTTGAGAATAGAAGAGTAAGCTCATCCACTAGTCATCCACACTAAGGCCTCACGACAGGCGCTAGCCCTCCAGTGACGAGTTGGGTTCGTACATGTCATGCTATACAGTGGGTTGTCAGGAGCAGGACGTCAAGGTGATAAACATTGTTTTTGCCTTTGGGAATTCTACTCGAAATGTCCATCATTCGTACTCACTTTCACATGTGTCACACGACATATATTGAACAACCATATACCCTAGGGAAACAAAACACTGCGTATCATTCAGATTGGATGTACTGAATTGCAGTTTGGACTACTAGCACACACATACAGACTCTACAAAGAGAGTCTTCTCTTCATAAACACCAACTTGCCAGGTATAGCACCCCTACACCTTCTTGGCCCTACATGCTGGGCATATACTGCTGTTGGACACACCCCCTGTTTCGAAGCACGCCTCGTGGATTAAGTGCTTGCAGCTGCGGCACCGGACAGTGGCGTCTGAGAATGCAAACATGTATGGTGGCTGCTGGCATACTCTACAGAGCTGACCCAGCATGGGGCATCTACTGCACGACTGGACGTGTCCTAGCAGTGCCTTGAGGAGGGAGCCCACCGTGGTGGAGAAGTCCCCCCTGAGCACTGCCTCTATGTCACCCTGGGCCCACATGCGGCACGTGCCCTTGTCGGGTAGGGTGAGGTGCTCCCCTAGGCCGTGGGAGAGAGTGGCCTGTCTCAGCAGGGCCCTGCCCCCATGATGCATGCACCCATTGAGCACAGGCTGCACCCTGGCCAGCTGGTGCCGCAGACGCCTCCCCTCTGCAAAGCCATTGTGCCTGAGTAGGGTAGATGGCATGGCCTGTTCGGGGATGGAGGGCAGGGGGCGGTAGGCAGAGACGTAGTCATAGGCCGCAGTGCACACTGGCTTTGGGGTGGCATCAAGCAGAGATACCATGCGGGCAGGGAGGGAGAGGGAGAGGGAGCCTGGGGGGTGAGTATCTATCCATATCACCAATAGTGTGCGTATTCTGTCCACACTTATCCGTACATATATATATAAGGATGTCTCAATACCTGACATGCACTGTCTGCAGTACAGCCTTTAGATACCCATGTATATCCATCCATCCATCTATATCTATATCTATATATATATATATATAGATACCTGACATGCACTGTCTGCAGTACAGCCTATAGATACCCATACATATACATCTATTCATACATATATATATATCTATATGTCTCAATACCTGACATGCACTGTCTGCAGTACAGCCTATAGATACCCATGCACATCCATACATCTATCTATATCTATATCTATATATATAAGGATGCCTCTATACCTGACATGCACTGTCTGCAGTACAGCCTTTAGATACCCATGCACATCCACCCATCTATCTATATCTATATCTATATATACAAGCATGCCTCTATACCTGACATGCACTGCCTGCAGTACAGCCTGCCCGTGTACCAGCAGAAGAGGGGCTTATCTCTGGTCACAGTCATGGACACCCGGCACCAGGGGCACAGGTTGCCCTACAAGTCAGTGTATGCACAAGTTCACGTATTTAATGTAGAATATTACAGCATGCCCATACCTGTGCTGCTAGTGCTATGCCCCTGCCCTCGAGGTCCCCTGGCTCCTCATGCACCATAAGGGACAGAGGGGAGGTGACACCCCGAGACACAGGGGGGCGGAACAGGGCTGGGGGTGAGAATACCAGTATATATTTGTTGCATAGTATAGTATATACATATATGTATACATGTGTGTGTGTGTCATACCTATCCTGGGGTCTGGCACCAAGGGTGTCTGTGCAGGTGGGACAGGGACCGGCTTGGTGTCCCTAGGGGGCTGGAGCAGGATGGCCTCGCTGTCTGTGAAGTATCTGAAGGCAGCAGGGGGGAAGGTGGTCCCGTCCTCCTCATACTGTACATCCACTGTCCACCCATCCAGGGCACCCTCCGCCATGCTCTGCTCAGACTCTCTCTCTCTCTCTCTCTCCCTCTCCCTGTCTCTGTCTGCACTTCCGTCGTGCCCCAGCTGTCTCAGCCTCTCCTGGTGTCTGCTAAGGGCCTCTCTCTCCACCTCCTCGGCCAGGGACAGGTGGCTGGGGGCCACACTGAAGTAGTTGAGCACGACCTGGGCCTGGGACACCTGGATGGTAAGGATCATGAGCATCACTGTAGATATATATGGTACAATGGCTGGGGCGTGCTATTAATACACATACCTTAGTGTAGAGTATGGGGTGGGGCCCTACTAGTGGGTGGAATGGGTGGGCCTGGGGGGTGGGCAGAGGCACCCTGTCCTGGGCAGCCTCTCTCTTGCTCTCTCTCCTCTCCTTCCCCTTCTCCCCCCCTCTCCTACCCAGCTGTCTAACTGGCACCCCAGTCACACTGTGCCTCACACTGTCCAGGAACGACATGATATCCACGTTCCTGTCCCTCACGCTGTCCTCCCCACTGCCCCTGTCCCCGTCACTCATGGAGCTATCACCGCTTAGGGACATGTGCCTTCCTAGGGTGCTGTCCCTCCCTAGGCCACCCTCACCCTCACTGTCACTCTGCACATACAGGATGTCTCTACCGGGGGCAGCGTAGGAGGCCTGGCTGCTGCTCATATGGCGCCTATTGTGAGTACTATCAGTATATACACAAAGGATGTACACGTCTATATAGTATACATAACATACCTGTGAGAGTACTCGTCGTGCCTCCTCCCGCCCTGCCTGGGACTGCCGTGCCAGAGAGAGACATGGGCATGGGGGGAGAGGGGGGGTCTCTCAGGCGAGGGGCTGTCTCTACCTGGGTATGGGAATCCCTCTCCATCGGAGTCCTCTCCCTCTATCTCTCTCTCCTCTCTCTCCCTGTCGCTGAAGGAGTCTCCGTCCGACAGCACCCTCTCCACGCCTAGCACACCCTCTCTCTCTCCATCCTCATCCCCATCCAGGTCATCTAGGCCTAGGGCACCGTCTCTCTCCCCCTCTACACCCTGTCTGTGGTGGTGTCTGCTATAGGGCTGCAGACCTCCGTTGGGGTGGTGGGACCCTAGGATGTGGGCAGGGATCAGGGAGGAACCCTCACTCTCGTCGTCCCCCTCCCTCTCCCTCTCCTCAGCATCCACCATGTCACCACTACCCCCTGCCATGAGTGCAGCCCCCACTGCTGAGGGGCTGAGGGTGGATGACTGTCTAGCTAGTAGGTTCTGCCACTGGTGGGTCGAGGACTCAGACCCCTCTGACAGGTCAGTGTCTGAGTGGGACGCAGAGTGCGACAGGTACCGGTCACTCCCATCCTCCTCACTCTCCATGGCATCAGCTAGACCGGCTAGGAGGTCGTTGGTCTGCGCCTGGCACCTGGGGTAGGTATAGGGAATCTGAGAACACCAGAAATATCCGTAAAGTAGTAAGTAAGTACGCAGCATCTACGAGAATATATGCATATAGTAGTGGTGATACCTATAGTGCGACACGTAGTGTGGCTCGTAGGCCATGACTGGGTTGACAGGGGGTGCCGAGCTGATGACATGGCCTAGACCCAGGGAGCTATCGGGGGTGGCAGACACTGGGGGTGAGGGTATATACAGGGCACACTACGGAATGTGTAATATGACTACGTCTATATATACACTATACCTCCCGGTAGACTGGCCGATGCCAAGAGTGTCTCTGCCAGTGTGTCTGTCTCCGCTGTCACTCCATCCAGGTCACCCAGGTCACCAAGGGACTCCAGAGACAGCTCAGAGAGAGAGCACACGTCAGACCCCTCGTGTGCTGTAGACTCCTCCTCTGCCTCTCCCTCTCCCTCATACTCCTGATGCTCAGACACACCATGCTCTGTGTCTATGACACCCTCTCCAAAGTCGGCACCCATGGGAACGGACCCGGCCTTGGGGGTCTGGGGGTGAGGGGATGGTGCACATATGTTAACGAGTGTATATAAACGAAGGGTATGTACCTTAGTCTTGCCCCAGAAGAACGGGAGCTGTGCGAGGGATATTGATGAGAGAGACCCCATGAGGGAGGGTGAGGATGGGGAGGGAGAGGAGGGGCCAGGGTGGGGCCGAGGGGGTGTCTGTGCCTGCTGAGCCCTGGCCACTGCCATTGATACTGTCTCCCCCTCGGCCTCACTCTCGTCTGTCTCCTCAGACGACGACAGCACTGTCTCTGCCTCACCCACCGCTGCAGGCGCAGACACAGGCAGGGTGTCCCACTCACGGGCATCCACCCCTAGCTGCCTGGGGTCTAGGTCCAGTCCTGTTCCCTGACCCCTGCTAGGTACCTTAGATACCTTAGACACCTTACTGACACTGGGTCTGACTGGGGATGTCTTACCCTTGCCCCGTGTGTGCTGGGGGGACGGGTACACAGCAGAGGTGGTGAGCCTTGTCTGTTCAGGCTGTGCCTTGAGGCCTGGGACAGACTTGGACATTGTGCCAGTGCTAGTGACACTAGAGGCACCTACCACCTCCCCCTCCACTTCCCCCTCACTCTCCTCACTCTCACTCTCTGTCCCGTCCAGTCTGTGTCTGAGGGTGGATACACTGGGTACAGTCCCCTCCTCATACACAGTCATGGGTCTGAGTCCACCGGCCATGTTCACTTCAGTGAGTCTCTCAGCACAGCCCATCACCCTGGGGTTGGGACAGATACACACATACATAGATACATACAATACATGTTATACTCGCTCACAAATACGATAGGAGTCGAGACACAGAGGAAGACGGATAACTGATAGCTAAACCTGTACCATACTCACTATACTATGAACTATACACTATACTGTACCTGTGGTAGAGAGGCATCTCCCTGATGATGCTACCGGGTGAGAAGTGTGTGTTGACCACGTCGTTGTTACAGGGCATGTGCAGACAGGAGAAGAGCCGCAATAGCATTTTGTCCCTCAGACACATCCTGAGGGGTGAGACAGATAATGAGAGAGAGAGAGACTCCCATTCTTCCTGAAGAGAAGGGGGGAGGAGGGGGGGGGGTACTGTCCCACTATAGACTAGTGAAGCCAATGGAAAGTGACCTCATTGTACCAATATACAAGGCAACCCACCTCATGAGGACTGAGACCTGTCTGTTGTCGATGGTGCTCTGCTTCACAATCTTCAGGTGCTGCTGCAGCTTGGCGTCACCCCTGACATGGTGAGATGGGGTACTCTCTCTCTCTCCCCATGTGTCTCGGTCTATCTATACTATATCTATACGTACCTGACTGCCGAGACACACTTTGTCAGACACGGCAACTCTCTCTCTGCCTATCTATACCTATCTATATATATATGCCTGCCTATCTATCTATCTGGCTATCTATACATGTATGATATGACTGTACCTGACTGCCGACACACTTTGTCAGACACGGCATCTCTCACATACTATATATATATATATATCTAC
>BDIP01000898.1:0-13782 GCA_003568945.1 Kipferlia bialata
AGAGAGAGAGAGAGAGAGAGAGAGAGAGAGAGAGAGGGAGAGAGAGAGAGAGAGATCAAGTGCCCCTCCGTTATGTGAATAACTATCTGTTGTTGTTCGTGTATATCTCACCCCAGAGGCCACGTCCACCTCAACCTGACCCCTGCCTCTGTGTGTATGTGTGAGGGAGGGGCATGGAAGCTTGGGGGGTTCTGCTTCCAGAGCACAGTAGCCGCAAAGGTATGGGTGTATATGCATATGTACATATACATATGTCTAGTGGAGTGTATATTGTACTCATATATCCTCACCCCCAGAACGACTCAGCCCATCTTGAGCGTTTCGACGTCTTGGCCCCCCACCAGCAGGAGAGAGAGAGAGAGGCCCAGAAGGACGAGAGGGAGAGACAGGTACAGAGTGTTTTGTTGAACCTCCCTGTCTCTCTCTCTCTCTCTCTCTCTCTCTCTCTCTCTACACCCTTAATGTCAGGACAAGGAGGATGGTATCCACGAGAGGTCTGAGATGCTAGCTGCCACATGCCTACCCATAGCACCCCCGATGCGGTACCTGGCACCGGAGTGCATAGTGTCTCAGGTAGTGGGTGTTCAATAGTTATATAAATACTATATCCACCTCCCTCACTCTCCAGGCTGCCGGTATCTCCTCCGACATCTATGCCCTGACCCTCATGCTGCTCAACCTGTTCAGCGTGGAGGCCCCACTGCGGTACGGATATCTAGTATCGAGGACCCTATATGTAGTACACCCTTGCGCTAGATCTTTACATTTCTTATTGGTCATAATGATGTGACTGGCTGACCCCAGCCCTCCCCGCCGCCCTGGCTGTGAGGAGTGTCCGTCTGACCCTCAGGACGTGATATCAGCTGCACAGAGGGGACTGGGTGAGTATCACTGTTATATACAACTATATAACAGAACACAGTTTATTATTGTGTACTCTTTGAGGAATAGAGTGACATGTGCGCTGATCTACAACTATCAACTGGGTTCCCGCTCTACCCCTCACCCCTAGGGATAGGCGTCCCAGCGACAGGCACCCTGGACTCCCTGTCAGACTACAGGAGTGCCATCATACAGCTGCACACTAGGTGGGGACATCATTTATATGTCAATATATACATATATGTATTTCTTTGTATAATATATAGCATACATATTGGCAAGTACCCCCCTCACCCCCCAGGCTAGCGAGGGACACTGCCCCCCCAGCCCTGGAGGGCCTAGCTGAGGTGCTCTCTAGGATGCTGGGGAGAGATGCCGCAGAGAGGCCCCTAGCCTCCAGACTCCTACTGGACGAGACCCTCATCAACAACACCACCAGGGTGGTGCGTGTGTGTGCCTCCCTCCCCCATGTAGAGCTGGAGGAGAGGAGGGGCAGGCTCAGAGAGGAACTGCCCAGACTGCTGGCAGAGACGGAGGTGCGGGTGGTAGAGTGTGTATAGATCAAATATATGTATATATGTATGTGTGTGTGTGTGTGTGTATACCCCCCATACCCACCCCAGGTCGATGCCACAACCCTCAGGCTGAGTGTGCTGCCCAACATCAGGTGGGGGTATCTCTGCGTGATCCAAATGTATACTTACAATCATGCATATATACTCCATCTCCCTCTCCTCACCGCCCAGGGACTCCATCGCCGACCTCAGACTGAACGATGTCTCTCTCCCTGTCTACTGCACATGCCTGAGACAGCTGGTGGAGAGGACAGAGAGAGAGAGAGAGGAGAACCCAGAGCCAAAGGCAGAGGCAGAGTCTGATGAAGAGGGAGAGAGAGAGGGAGAGGGAGAGAAGGGGAAGCACGGGCTGTGGAGTGAGGGAGACTTCATAGGTATGGTATACTTCATTCTCTCTCTCTCTCTCTCTCCCCTCTCCCCCTCTCTCTGAATGTACAGGCGAGTGGGTCCAACCTGTTGTGGCCCTGGCCGAGGGTGCCAGACCACCCCTCTTGCAGAGTGTGCTGAAGCATGCACTGGACATACTCATCATGACAGGGCACGAGGTAGGGGGCGGTTATGTATACACTATGTGCCCCTCATCTGCCCCTCACCCCTAGGACACCGCCCTAGCCTGTGCCCTACTTGGTGTTCTCTCTCTCCCCCTCTCTCTCTCTCTCTCTCTCTCTCTCTTTATATATATATACACCCCATATCACCTTAGGACACTGCCCTAGCCTGTGCCCTACTTGGTGTTCTCTCTCTCCCTCTCTCTCTCCCCCCCCCCCCTCTCTCTCTATATATATATACCCCATATCACCTAAGGACACAGCCCTGGCCTGTGCCCTGCTAGGTGTCAAGGGTGGCCTAGGGGGTGTGGCTGTGGAGACTGATGCCCTGAGGGCACTATCAATGCACGTGGGACAGTGGTCACTGGACAACCTCCACAAGTGCGTGTATCTCTCTCTCTCTCTCTTTCTCTCACATACACACACACACACACACACACACACACACCTTCTTACTCTCTAGGTCCATCCTCCCCGCTGTCCTTGAGTACTCTCTGTCCGATGTGTCCAGACTGAGGAATGGCCTGGTGTGCCTGTCCAAGATCAGCAGGGTGGCAGAGGACAGGGTGGTATGTGGTAAATGTATAAGTGATATACACTCATAGACTACTATGTTCTATATAGTGTATATATAGTATCCTGTGAATGATACCTATATACTCTTCCTTCTCTATTATGTATGTCTGTCCAAGATCAGCAGTGTGGCAGAGGACAGGGTGGTACGACATCGTATACATGCAAACACATATGATTCTTACAACACATACTCTCTCTCTCCCCCCCCCCACCCACCCATATTCATAAGACCCTTCCAAGACTCTCTCTCTCTCTCTCTCTCTCTCTCTCTCTCCCATCCTAGGTTGCCAGCCACGTGACCCCTGCCATCGGTAGGATAGCTGCCCTAGCAGTTAAGACTAGACCCACTGCTCTGGCATGCCTCTCACTCATGAGGTCACTCTGCAAGGTGGGGTTATACAGGCACTGTATACTCTGACTCTTATCTAACTTCCCTTGCCCTCCACTCACCCCAGGGTGAGGATGTCCGTACCACCGCTCTCTTTGTCCTGCCCCCTCTCCTGACCCACTTTGTATACGCAGAGGACGTGCTGCAGCCTAGGTATATATATATATATGTGTGTATGTCCATCTGAGTGTCTGTATGTATGCATCCACCATTAACCCCAGGGAGCTTGAGGCTGTGCTTGAGACAGTGGCAGACGCCATGGAGGCACTGGTCGACACAAGGTGGGGAGGTGTCTGCTCTAACTCTATATGGATTGAGCGAATGTCTATCCTGACCCCAGGCGCACTGAGCTAGATGACCAGATCCATGCCCTGGTCAACAAGCCACAGGGCCAGGTGGGGTAACGTACATACATACACAATTACAGTCACATTAGTGAGTGAGAAATTTTGGTAGTATGTACCCTCTCACCCCCAGGACTCCCCCGCCTCTGTGACCCCTGCCATACAGACACCGGACGGACCCGCTCTGCACCAGGTAGTGCATATATATATATATATATATATGAGTATGCATACATATGATATACCTCTCACCCGCAGATCCACCGCCCCCCTACGTCTGTGCGCAAGGCCCCTGTCTCTAGCACCCTACAGCCCACACCAGCCAGACAGGTACAGGGGGGAGATACACCTCTCTCTCTCTCTCTCTCTCTCTCTCCCTCACCCCAGTCTGACCGTGTTGCCGAGCTCCCTCCCCCCGGGTCTGTCTCCAACCCCATGGCAGATCTAGACGCCATACTAAGCATGGGCACTACCAGTGCACCCACTACCCAGTCTAGACCCTCTGCACCCTCTAGGCCTGTCTCTGATGTGTCTGTCAGAGAGGCCAGGGCCCCCACCCCCAGTGTGGTGCCTGATACAGTGGAGGCACCCCCAGCTACTAAGACCAAGGGACACGCCATATCAATGAGCACAGCATTTGGAGACGTGACAATGACAGGCGACCAGGTGTGTGTGTATATATATAGAGAGAGATGTATATTCATACATACATATAGGGGGAAGTATGCACTTATATTACTCTGTGTGTTATTGAAGGATAGTACTGCAAGTATACCCCCACCCCCAGGCCAAGCAGGCTGCCAGGGCCGCCCTGAGTGCTGGGAGGGCTGGGGTGGCTATGGGGGTGAGTGCCGCAAACACACACACCCACAGCCATGCACCGGCCCAGAGTGACACCAACCAGCTGAACGATGAGTTTGGGGACTTTATGAGTGCGCCCTCCCCCACGCAGCAGGTATGAAAGGGTATATGTATATATATAGAGAGAGAGAGAGTGTGTGAGGCATTCCTCTCCCACGCAGGATATGTATATATATAGACACATATACCATGACCTGTCCTGGTTGTATCTCTGTATCACTCTATATGTCAATGTCTAACCCCCAGCAGCCCACCACCCAGGATGCATTCGCCAGGATATTCGACATGTGAGAGGCATGCGTATATACATGAAGGAGAGGAGCACTGGGGATGAGTGGGCAGTATCATTGGCTGTGACACTCCCTTGAGATATGCCTGAGGTGGAGAAGGAATAGACAGGGAAATACACGGAGGGGATACTAGGCCTAGTAAATGGAAGTGACAGGAGAGTTACACATCTCCAGACTAACTCTCCACTTGGATTGATAGTTCTATTGTCAATCTCGCTCATGCGGGTGCCTCCGTATAGGATTGGGCATCACGCAGTCAATGCGAGAATCGAGCACTCTTCTGGGTATAGAGGTGGTGCAACCCCATACAGTCCATTCATTCACACCACTAGGCAGCATATGCTATGCTATATGCTATGCTTACAGGGCACGGATGAGGTCAATGTACACCTGGGGGGAGGGGCAGGAGCCAAGCTTGGGCTTGCCGTAGAGGAGGGTCCTCTCGCCATCCTCGGCCGTCTGGTACACGTTGAATGTCTTGAACTGGGGGTGAGAGGCACGTCTATATATGTATATATATGCACACAGGTGGTCAGAGGCAGGGTATGAGAAGAAAGACCCAATGAAAATAGAGATGCGACAGCTATGCCTTAAAATGAACAAGCAGCTACCTTGATGTGGGAAGGGTTTCCGACCACCTCGATTCCTGGGAACTCTCTGAGGGTGAGGGGACATGGTCAGAAGGGGTCAAAAGAGATATCATAAAGAATCTTGGTAGACAGTGCCCCACCTCTCCAGAGCCTGCTTAGCCTCGTGGAACCGAGGTGTGTAACGTCATGTGATGCAGTAGTCTATCTCAATCTTCATTTCTAGGGACTCAGGGATAGACTGAGTTGAAGAGAGCAGGTTCATTCAAATCCACTTTAAAGAGACCAGATCTCTCAGAATTGATTGTCCGTTAGAACATCAAACGGATAATCGATTCACAAGTGGGCATCCAATTCTTGTGCACGACAGTACTGATATGTCCAAACCTAACCGGTGTATGCTGTATTTGATCGAAGTCAACATCCGTGTAGCCAATTCAAACAAGGTCCATAATGGACCGTCCATTGTTTTAAGCGTGACAAGAGCTTGACAAGCTTTCACTATTGGTGAAAATTTGAATTCTCAAAGTCGACGCGACTATGAAGAGCCACGTGGAACCCGCCCACGTCTTATTCACCAGTCATAGTGTCTCTTGGTGAGTAGTAGAGCTTGTCACGACGCATATATTTGCAGTTTGGGGATGGGTCAGCTGGAATCTTGCTTTTGTGGAGGGCTGGAGCTTAGTGGCGTGCTGCTGCTGCTGCTGCAAGAAGAAGAAGCGGCCAGTGTCGCAGTCCCAGGTGAACCTCAAGGGCGGTGCTGTGCCACCTGAGGGTCTCAACCCAATGGCCACGGCAGCACCTGGGATGGTGACCCCTGTGGTGGGTCCTGTAGGGGCTATGCAGTATGCACAGGTGCCCCTGCAGTACCCATCTGGGCCTGCTCCATAATGGGGAACACAACTCGCAATGGAGTGAAGGACATTTAGAGTGGCTATTTAGTGTTGTGTACGAGATCAAAGTAAATGAATCATTTGCGTGACAGTGAATACTGGTTCATAGTGGATAACTACCTAATCTCAGAGTGTGACATAGTGTGTTTCAGACGGAGATACTGGGCACAGTACCAGTAGTACTGGTATGTACTGGTCCAGTACATACATAAATATCAGACCCAATCTGATACCAACAATCCATCCGCAAGTACACTACATATCTAATTGTGATTCTAAAGTTGTGGGATATTGAAACATCGCTATGACAGCAAGCATAAAACTCTCTCTCCCCCTAGCCCTTTGCATCTCCTGTCCCTGAGTCCACAGGGTCTAGGGGATTGACCTGACCTAGTGGTAGAGGTATGGGCTCAGTGATACATGGGGGCAGGGCCTTGGACCTTAGGAATGAAGGGATGTCTGGGTAGGTGGTGTGGTCGAAGGAGCCCTGGCGGTGAGATAGGGTATTCACTGAGAGAGACGACTGCCGAACTACCTGACTGAGGAACCTCTCCACCATCCCCCCCACCATACCACTCAGACACATGACGGGGTGGGGGGCAGGGAGCACAACACTGTCTCCCATCCCATGGACAGCGGTGCGGCCCACACCCACCTTGCCGTCATTGGGACCTGGGGTCAGATGGGGTATACATGTATGTACAGCTCTTGATAAACATCAATAGTACATTGTGACACATATATGAGGAGATACCCACCTGGTATCAAGAGGGACAGGAGCCAGTTAATTGTCCAGTTTCCAGCTATGACACCGCAGTCAAAGGACACAGGGGGGAGGGAGTTGGGGACGGAGTCAGAGCCAGTGCCTGTGGGGTGAGAGGCAGAATTACTCAGAAGACTGGAAGGCCTTGCTTCTATACTCTCTTGGACTTGACCCACCTAGGCTACCCCCTGCTTCCCCGTTCATCCACTGGAACAGCCACCAACTGCCCAGTGCATCAACCACCTCACTGCCTATGGGTGAGGGTATAGGTAGGGTAGTAGACGTTATAGCATGTATTTCAATATGAATACAGGCTAGATGTACCTTGGTTAGGTGGCCCCAGCATGCAGACTCTCCCAATGGGTGGCATGGGTGTGGCATCACTAGTGGCAGAGGGTACACTGACTGATACACAGGAGGGATCAGCTGTAGATGAACAGGTTGCCGAGTCGTTCTCTCTCTCCTCCTCCACCCCTGCACTACACACCGAGTCACTCACTACTGTATCACTCAGTATGTCGGTGATGGTGGCAGAGTGGGGAGAGACATTGTGTATCTCTGCCTCTATTAATACCCCCCTCTCTCCCTCAGCCGGTCTGTCCTCCCGTACATCGTACGGGTGGAGGTGCGCTAGGTAGTAGCGGGTCTGGGGTGAGGAAGAGGAACAGTATTTATATCACAAGAATTGTACCTGCACGTCAATGATATATACACCTCTACGCACCAGTATGCCCCCCATGCTGTGTGTCACAAAGTGGATCTTGGTGGCACCTGAGTGTGAGGGATAAGAGAGAGAGATGAAGGAAAGGAATGACACCGGGAACATATAGATCTATAGACTATACACGGCTACGGTTATGTAATGTAGAAGGCATGTATAATTGTGTCCACAGTCAAAGTGCAGTCATAGAGTATCCAGTCTGTACCTGCCTCTCTGCACATCTGGACAGCACACATCAATCACACATACAAAGTATAGCATGTACTAGAGAATGCCTGTATCGTTGTGGCCATTAGATCTGGTGTGTATGTTCAGTACCTGCCTCTCTGCACATCTGGACAGCAGGGGCTAGGTACTCGGCAGTTAGAGTGCTGGGTGTAAGTACTTTCACTTATGTATAGGCCTAGTAATATTGTAATGAAACTTTGAGTAGTATATGATGCATCTATCCCCCCACCTTATGTCCTTCTGGGTGGACGGGTAGTCCACCAGCACTGTGCTGTAGCCCTTGTCCCTCAGTCTCCTGGCCAGTCTGGTCATGGATCGACTGGACCTGATGAGACCATGGACCAGAATGACATACTCATCGCCAACTGGGAGGATGAGAGAGAGAGAGAGAGAGAGAGATGACATACTCATCGCCAACTGGGTAAGAGAGATGGGGGGGGGGGAGAGAGAGAGAGAGAGAGGGAGAGAGAGACGATAGGACTCATCACCAACTGGGTCAGAGAGGGGAGATGGGGAGAGAGGGAGAGAGAGAGGGAGATGGGGGGTGGAGACGATAGGACTCAGCACCAACTGTGTCAGGGGAGAGAGAGAGAGAGAGATCTTAAGGAGATGAGTGTCAGAACAGTAGGAAAGAAACTGCGTGGAGTGGGAGGTGGGAGAGAGAGAGAGAGAGAGGTAAGCCACTGGGAGTATAGTATAGTACAGAACGAGAGAATACTATTGAGGGGAATACCTTGCTGTATATGAGCCCCCTCCCTGCCCCTCCTCCCCTTAAGCTGGGCACCAAGAGTGACCCCTGCCACGGCTAGGGCACTTCGCACAGACAGAACAGGCATCTTGCCTGGGTTGGAGGGTATAACACTACAACACAAACACATATGTCTATGATACATAGAGAGAGTCAAAGTGATGCTTGGAGAGAGGAACTATGCTTACATGCATTACCTCTTCCCACCACAAGCAGAGCGGTGAGTAGCAGGGTGCCCCCCAGCACTACCAGCCATTGCTCAGCATACACCATCTTTTGCCGCAGTGTGTATGAGACACCAATCGGTGGCAAGCAAACGGACGAGGCTATCTATCTTGAAGGAGAATAGGTCCAGATCCAGCAGCCAGCCTATACTCGAAAGATAAGAGGCAATAGGAGGTGTGCTATCGAGCAGGGGCTAGGGCGAGACAGACAGCCACAAGAAGAGGTCGTCAAACTGACCAATGGCGTCTCAAACGTTCTTCAACTGCACCCTTTTGTGGTTTTTGGGGACTTTCGATAGAGCGATTCGTGCATGAACGACTCTGCTCATTATTGTTACATATTATATTAATGACTCGTGAAAGGTTCAGAGGATACGAGAGCACGGCCCTCACTCCCCAAACCCTAGGAACAGGACTATCTCGAGGATCAGACAGGGGAAGATCTGCAGGAGAAGGTAGACGGTCTGAGGGTTAGGGAGACAACAATAGCGATATAGCCATATGTATTACTCATTATACAAGAGTAGAATCCAATATACGTCTTGTGCTATATACTAAATAGTATAGTGTGCCGCACCTGCAGCAGAGGCGGGTCTGTCCACTCTGGGTCCTCCTCACCATCATCGGCAGTGCACAGGTACCTAGGGGGTAAGGGTGCACTATACATAGACAAGGGGGCGAACAATACACCGATAAATGCAATCCAGATAACTCTATGCATATGTGTACCTATCGTTGTTGACGAAGAATATGCCCTCGAACAGCAGGTACAGCACATAGACCAGGAAGAGCAGCCCAGCCACAACCATGAGACTGAATATCCAATTGCCAGACCGGCGCTTGCTCTTGCCCCTCTTGGTGTGTGCAGGGGCCAACCTGCGGGGCTAGGGGTGAGGGGTGTATATAATAGAGAGAGAGAGAAGGCCCTAGTATCACTTGATACCTGGATACTAACTGAGTGTATGTACCTTGATGATGCGGGCCATCTGTCTGGCCAGGACCAGATACCAGACCCCAAACACTAGGAAGAAGCAGGCAAAGACTATGTTGGTGATGCCTGACTGTGGTTAGACATAGTGGTAATAGACAATATACCCATAATGCAGCAATTCTATACGGGTAGTAACCGTACCAGCTGTATGCATGATATCGTGCTGCTCTCCCCGGCCTCGACCAGTATGTACAGCACGACATCCACACACACATAGCCATACAGAAGCACATTGGCACATACGACGGTGCGCACTATGCATGTCTGGAGGGGACCGAGCTGCCACAGACCAAAGTGTCTGGGGGTGAGGGTGAGAGAAGGGGGTGGGGGGGGGGGGGAACTATACACAACACTTTGCACATAATCCTACACACCTGTTGGCTATTCTCTCCCAGTTTGTAGTGATGAGTGACATGACACTGATCAACAGAGCGGTGGGCAGGACCTGGGGTCACAAGGGGTAGTATCAATTAGTATACTATACGGTCACTGAGTAATGATAAATACTCTACGTAATATACGTACGAAGAGTGCGTTCCGGACCGCCGGGTTGATCTTGCTAAAGACTGACACCCCAGTGGATGTGGAGATAACATGGCCCAGACTCACAAAGAAGTTGCTGCCTGGAGTGAGAGAGAGAGAGAGAGAGAGAGAGAGAGAGAGACGTGCTGACCTGTGAGCACCACCAGCAGGACACTACTGATCATCTCTGTCACAGCGTATCTCTCTGCCTGCACCGAGGTTGTCACTGAGAGGCCGTACTCCCTCTCCCCCTCCCCCTGCCCCCCCTCGCACTGGTCGTCCCCTGAGTCCCCATCCACAGCCCTGGCCATAGCGTCACTGTCCCTGATGGAGGATAGACCCGTGTGGTGTCTGACTGGGTGGCCTAGGGGTGTGACGCTGGGGGTGTGCTGGTACTCTTGGTGGGCAGAGGCCGAGGCAGAGGCCGAGGCAGAGGGGGGGAGGGAGGAGCGGGGGGTGTTCTTGTGCATCCTCTTGAGTGCCCTCGAGGACCTGATATATCAGTATGGAATCGATGATAATATATATATCATACTCTATATATGAGAATACTATTAATATATGATCCTGACCTGACTGCCCTTGATATGCAGACATACCTAATAATATATATATATATATATATATATATATATATATATATAGCAGTGTCAGTATCGATAGTGTATTATACTGATACTACTTACTGACCTGACTGCCCTTGCTATGCACACACACCCGAAGAAGAAGAGGGCGCCAAACAGACACGTGGCTATGCCATTGACAACCTGAAGTGAGAGGGAGTGGGAGAGAGAGAGACAAAGGGTACAATTGGACCCAGAGAAGAGAGAGAGAGCATACTAATTACAAACACACTGACCTCATACTTGAGTGTGCCGTCTGCACACATGGTGTCTATCACCTTCATCATTCTGATGTGCCACTCGGCATCGGAGTCGCCTGGGGTGAGGGGCAGAGCATGTGGATAGAGGTGGAAGCAATAGTAATGTGTAACAGATAGATGCAGAGGGGGGGGGGGGGGGGGGGGGGGGGGGGGGGGGAGGGGGGGGGGGAGGGAGGGGGGGGGGGGGGGGGGGGGGGTAGAGATTCGGAGAGATGGAAGGAATGTCTGACATCCAACGTGACACGTGAGAATAAGAGTGGGGACAGAGAGAGAGAGAGAGATGACCGTACCCAGAGAGAGGTCTGAGGCTGCCAGGACTGCTGCAGAGAGGAGTGTGTGGCAGAGAGAGGCAGACTGGGTCAGCACACTGCGGTAGGAGGACACAATGGGGCCCATGCCTAGGGGGTGAGAATATGATGGTACTAGTAGATGGTGTATACAATACATACTACTAAATTGATACACATAGTGTGTGAATCACCCACCTGGTATGCCGTTGAGGGAAGACACATGACATTGGATAGTATAGCATATATCTCTAGCTATCTATCTAGCCATGTATACATACATGTATATACACCACCCACCCGGTATGTCGTTGAGGGATGACACGACCTGTGCCATCCTCTCAGCCAGGACAGCAGACTCATCAAGGGCAGCCATGGCCTGGGGGTAAGAGAGAGAGTGATACCAGAGAGTAGATATAGAGAGTAGATATACTCTAACGATAGAGACAGTCTCCATATTGCTACAACAGCACCCACCTGGACACCGACATCGAAGTGGAGTGCCCACACAAACAGGACCATGCTCTGCAGAGAGGCCTCCCTCATACGGAAATAGGCAGTCAGCATGTGCTTCTCCACAGCAGCTGGGATCATAGTGGCCTGTGGTGGGAGGGGGTCATAGAGAGGGGGGGGGTGTATGTGTTATACAAGTGAAGTGCACAAGAGAGTATCTACTTCCTATACGTGTATATACCACTCTAGCACCGCAACCAGTGAATGATTGGTCCTCTAAACCACTCATGCAGTACCTGTGCTGTCTGTCCGTAGGCTGGCTGGGCCTGTACCTTCGATGCCACCTCCTGCTGGAGGTTGCAGAGGCTAGTGATGCCAGTCTTGGCCGATGTGAGCAGGGTCTGCACATCTCCCTTGCTCACAGCAGCCACAGCCTCGTCTGTGCTGGTCTGGTCGGTCACATACTGGTTGTAGCTGACCAGGAGTGTCTGTAGAAGAGTGGTGAGAGCTGCCTGGCGTGCAGAGAACTGCTCAGCCTCCTTTACTGTGGCCTCTGTGTATCCATGGCGAGCCGTAGGGGCTGCGGGGACAGCTGACTCCATATACGTGCAGAAAACTGTCTATATAGCTTCTAAGTTGAGTTATCGGCCTATGAGCTATGCTGTGGCGCCGTACAGCCAGCAATATATGCTCAGAGAGGAGTACTGTCTGAGTCGACCCCAGCTGGCCCATTTTTCTCTGCTCTCTGCAAAATCATCTCAGCATTTCAGAGCAGGCCTGCTCTCTCAATAGAACAGCTGTACTGAGCACCAAGAGACACTATTAGCTGTGAGAGACCAGTGGCTGGTAGATAACTAGCCCTTCTGTCCCTTTCGAAGCTTCTTGGGGCAGTACGGGAGGCGTCAGATGTCTGGTGCGTCTCCCATCTCGAGCACGTCTGGTCGGTCTCTGCCACTGCGGTTCCAGAATGCCTGGCCATCAGTAGCTAGGGAGCGGCAGCAGACAAGGGAGGTGCACGCGTCATTTGCGCAGACACGGAGTCCCCCAGCTGCACAGGCCTCCAGAGGGTATGAGAGTAGTAAGCCCCGATACAATGCTGCGTCTGTCCCCTTGACCCCCACCTTCCCCTCGGTCACGTCGGGTATCCTAGACCTACCGACACCCTCTAGGGGTCGCCAGGAGGGCGGGTACTCCCCCCAGCTGGCCTCCCCCCAGATGATCATGGGTCGTTCCACTGCAGTGAAGGAGGGAAAGGAGCAAGGGGTGGCCCATCCACGCACTGGGTCCAGACACGGCCTGACAGCCACCATATCCAGTGGCAAGGACGTGTCGCAGGTGTCCTCTCCCATGCCGATCAGACACACCCGGGGCATGGAGATGAGCACCCTGGACGTGCCCATCTCTGAGACACTCCACAGCATGTGGGGCAAGACACCCGCACAGACACAGGACACACCTCTGGACAGGACACAGCTGGGGAGGTCGGGGCTGCCCCCGATGGGTGTGGCACCTTCCACACCATCCTCTGCACAGGGGACTGGGGCTGGTGACCTGGCCACCAGGGTCAATGCAGAGACCAGCATCAGACTCAGGTGGGGGATGTATAGGATGGCTCATTGTGGTGTGGTGTTGTATTATCTTCACTATTTGGGGTACTTGTCTTCTATTCGGTGTATATTGCCGACTCGTAATACTGTATTCATTCTCCCCTCCTCCCTCACGCTCTGTACTCTGTGTAACTCACCTCAGAGATCAGCAGATCAGTGCCCCTCTATCAACTCTCTCTCTCTCTCTGTATACTATCTGTTACTGACACTAGGGACCAGCAGATCACTGCCCTCCTGCAGAAGAACACAGAGCTGAGCAGGGCGGCACTGCAGCCATCCACAGACCCGGCTGTCAGGTATATATTCATCTGTCTGAGAACAGTAGTATTGTTCTTTACACACTCAGGTCTTTCGTGTGTGTATGCCCCCCCCCCCCCCCCCCCCCCCCCCCCCCCCCCCCCCCCCCCCCCC
>BDIP01000900.1:3439-13778 GCA_003568945.1 Kipferlia bialata
ACATGGCAGTGCTTATTATCCCTACCCCCCCCCCCCCTCCCCCTTCCCCTCCCCCTTACCCTAGTGCTGAGGACATGGAGTTCCCAGATGAGGTGGACACACCTTGCGACGTCCCTGTGCGTGAGAAGTTTGCCGGCTACCGAGGCCTCAACTCCTTCCGCACCTCCCCCTGGATCGGTGCCAAGTACGAGCTGCCCGAGGCCTACTCGGCCCTGTACCGCATCTCCCACCCTAGGGAGGTCGAGAAGGTGGTGCTGGAGGAGCAGGCCAGGGGCATCGACTGCGCCATGCCAGGCCAGTACGTGGTTGTTGTGCTGAGGGAGTGCTCCTTCAAGGGCATGGGAGGTGAGGACCAGACTACCAACACCCTCGAGGGCGTCATGGGTCTCTACGCCAACCAGGCCCCCGTCACATGCTTCGGCCTGCTGAGGCACGAGACCAAGATGTCCCTCTGCCACTTCAGGGTCAAGCGCCACCCCGTCTTCTCTGCCCCTGTCGATGAGGAGGGCAACCCTCTCCCAGACACCGAGAACGAGTACCTCATCAAGAGCGGGGACCCCCTCGTCATCCAGTACGGGTTCAGACGTGTGCTGGCCTTCCCCACCATCAGTGAGCACCTCTCTGATCCCAAGCAGGACAAGGCGAAGATGGTCAGGTTCTTCCACGAGGGCATGAACCTCGTCCTCTCTGCAGTGTGTCCTGTGGCACTCACCAGGCCCAACGTGCTCATCTTCAAGCCTGTCGACCCCGAGCAGTGTCCCGAGGCCGCAGGAGCACCCCTGAGGCTGGTTGCCACAGGCACGGGCCTCCCCCCCAACGTGGACAAGCTGATCATCAAGCGTGTTGTGCTGACTGGCTACCCCCTCAAGGTGTCCAAGATCACTGCCTGGGTCAGGTACATGTTCTTCAACAGGACCGACATCAAGTGGTACAGACCCATAGAGCTGCAGACAAAGTACGGCCGCACCGGCCACATCACACAGCCCGTTGGTCTCCACGGTCTGCTCAAGGCCAGGTTCGACAAGCCTCTGCACCAGGGCGACACCGTCATGCTGAAGCTGTACAAGAGGACATTCCCAGACGCAGCCTCCACCCTGCCCTTCGGTGTATCTACTCTCGAGGCCTGTGGCAACGCCATGACTGCCTACCTCGACAAGGAGGAGGATGCTAGGGAGGAGGAGAGAGCCAGGATCGAGGGACAGGAGAAGGACATTGTCGACATGGCAATGTAGGAGTGATGGTAATCAGTTATAGCTTTTGTGTTTGTATGTCTATTGTTCGTTGCTTCCTTAAATCTATGACTCCATTTTGACTGCGGGTTGTAGTGTAGTTTGTCTTGTGCTCCATAGAACAAGTGTGCGTTGTGGGTTTTATCGGTGTTGCTGATGTGAGTATTAGTCTCATGGACAAAGCTTGGGTTCGCCTGGCACATACTGTAAAATATTGCATCCTCTCCCTTAGTAGTAAGAACTCTCTGGTAGTGTGACTGTCAGAGCAGAGCTTTCACTGACACTGACTCAGTGACTGAGTGACTGATTGAGTCCGGACCCTTATTGCAAAAATCCAGAATTCTCTCGCGCCTTGGTCTGGCTAAAGTACGGCATACACGCCCTTTCATTGCACTCAAGTGCACTTATAAGACTGAACGAGCGATCCGTGCGTCATACTGCCTGAGTAGACTGTTTCTATGCAGTCTGCGAGATCGGCGCGCACGCCTCGAGTACCTGAGGAGGAGGCGCACTCACTACCTGATATAGACCTGATCCCAATATCGACCAATGACCTTCTCCACAGCCTGAGAAGGGATGTAGCAGAGGAGGTTAAGGTGCTGCAGGGGTACGAAGCAGAGAGGCTCAACCACTACCTGCGGCCGAGTGGGTCCTCCAAGACAGAACTCCAGGCAATACCCAGACCGGTGCCTGAAGGTATCCTATGCCTATACACTGTTCATACTAGCGTGAGTGTGTACATATTTTTCATAGTTGGGTTGCCTGTGTTTGTTATCCTCACTGTACAAATACCTGTCTCTTTATCATTATCTACTATACTCATCTGTTCTCCCACCCCGTCTCACCTGATAGGGGAGGACCTTATCAGAGCCAACACTGCGTCTCTGAAGCGCTTTGGAGATGTCCCTAGGCCCGCCCTCCCCCTTGTGTGGGGAGACCTGCTCACCCAGCAGAACCTGAGTGCCGCCACTCCTCTTGTGTCTGTCCCTGCTGACCTGGTGGGTGTGCTATGGGACTATGGGATGAGGGCGGCTAGAGAGGCCTTCCACATGTGGAGGCTGTGTCTGCTGCGGTACAACAGGTGCCACACCAAGGACGTGATGGCCAGTTCCCAGGCCATACTGGAGAGGATGCTGGTGACCCATGAACAGGGGTGGCAGAGCAAGAGAGAGCTGCTGGCCCGGCTCAAGGCAGTGGCCAAGGAGGGCAACATCAAGCTGAGCGAGGCCTACATACCCCTGGCCTCCCTCCCCACCCCCGGCCCAGACTCCCTCCCCCCCGGTCTTGTGGAGCCTGTGTTTGAGGTGGCCAACTCGAGTGATGCCTTTGTGACTGTGGATGACTGCCTAGGGGTGGCCAAGACGATGGCTGTGCCTCTGACAGTGGTAGATGAGACCATGCCCAGGCTGCAGTGGCTGGGGGAGAGCAAGAGGGGCCTCATTCTGCGTCTGGCCGTTGATGCCTCCATGCAGTCTGTGTCTGTGCCCACTGTGGTGTGTGAGCAGGCTGATGCAGACCGCATGCTGTCGGGTCTGCTGCCTCTGTGTGGGTCAGATGCCTCTAGTGTCAACGCCACAGACAGTGAGAGTGTTGTCTTGCTGCAGAGGCGGTTCAAGGATGAGGTGTCGCAGGTGATGCAGTCCCTACAGGTGGCACTGACTGGTGAGGTCAACACACAGGCACCCCTGCTGCTGGTCGAGCCAGCCTCACTGGACGGCACCATCCTGTGCCCCGCCGCCACCCCCCACCCCCCCTCCCCCCAGACGGTCAATGTGGAGGCGTCTGAGACTAGGGTCAGGGACGGACCAGACACCGTGGCACCCTCCACCAGCCTCCTGACTGGGGGCGGCACTGATCAGGTGTTTGGATCAGTCCAAGCCACAGTCCGTACCACCCTGGCTGCATCCACCCCTGACGTGGCCCCAGGCCAGTTTGTGCTCAAGCTCCTGAGGCAGATGAGTGGTGAGCATGCAGCCCTAGTCAAGATGGGTGGCCAGGCATGCCACGTTGCATCCTCCTCCCTCGATGCCCTGTATGAGCTCAGGCATCTGGCCATCCTGCATCTGAGAAGGGAGATACTCTTCCTATCCAACCAGTGCAGTGCGGTGGTCCAGTCTCTGGCCTCTGACCTCTACTCGGGCCATGCCACGGACATGCCGGCTGTCTTCCTCCCTGCCTTTGACCCCAAGGCCTTCATCGAGTCCCAGACAGACACGGCCTCCTTCTACACAGTGGACCCCCATGGGCTGGATGTGCTGAGTGCGGCTGGGGAGAGGGTGTTATTGCAGTCTGCCCTGGATGGTCTGGAGGATATGGACGCCAGACACCTTGTCCTGGCCAGTAGGGTGGTGGCAGCCACGCCCAAGGACTCACCCACCGTGTCCAGACCTGCCCTGCTGGTGTCTATCCTCAGACTGGAGGTGGCACTGCACAGGGCCAAGAAGTCTCTGCTTCTCGACCTCCAGTGCGGCCTCCTAAACTGTGTCGATGTGCTGCAGAGCCGGTCTCTGCTGATACTCGCCAGGAGGGTGGCTGCCCTGCAGGTGGAGTTTGGGCCTGACTCCGACCCCCTGCCCTACGCCACTGCCAATGTGAGGGCCATAGAGGGGTATGCCAAGACCCTGCACTGCCTGATGACTGCGGCACAGGCCGAGGTGGGGACCGACATCGAGGGACACCCCATGGACGTGGGTGGAGGTATATCGATGGGCATGACCGACATCAACCCGGCCCTGGCCCAGGCCGCCATGACGCTCTCCACCCTCTTCGATGTCTCTGACGCCGTGGCACATGCCTTCCCCTCTCTCTCCCCCCAGTGCATAGCGTCAGGGGTGGGCACTGCTGCCCATATGGAGGTGCTGTATGTGACTCAGAGGAGGAGGGACGCAGGCCCCCTCTCTGACCTCCCCGCCCCCCTTAGGCTGGCTGGTCAGTTTGGGTACATCTCCCCTGACACCGTGGAGGCCACCTTCGAGGTAGCCCTCAAGGAGGCACTCGAGAGGGCAGAGGAGGTGGACACTAACTTCAGCACCGACGTCATCAACTCGGAGACAGTTGCCGGGCCCTCTGCCGCCTTCCTCACCCCTAAGCGTCTGCTGGAGGCCATCCCCTCACCCCCCTCTGGCACCGAGGCCAGGCTGACAGCGTGTGTGGGTGCGTCCTCCCTCAGACAGTGGAGTGGATGGCCCCAGACAGAGTGGCCCATACCCATGCAGGTGTGCCAGAACATACTGAATGTGGTGTATGCAAAGAGGCGTCTCTGGAGTGCCACCCTCGAGTCTGCAGTGCTTGGCCAGATATACGGAGCACAGTGTGAGCTGCTGGGCCTCAGTGCCCGTCTTGCCCTGGGTGACATGGAGTGGGAGGCCCTGGAGGGCAGGGCCGAGGAGGAGGTGCTCAGGGAGAGCAAGAGAGAGCAGGCAGACATCGGTGTGCAGACTGCCTTTGATAGGTCCAAGGGCGTGTCATTGGAGCCCGAGGCCGTGTCCTTCTTCGCCCATGCTGTAGATGAGATCACACCCACCGACCTCCAGGGCTTCGTGTCCCTGATATCCCTCAGAAGACAGGTGGACCTGTCTGCCTCAACCGTCAGGTCCTTCGGGTTTGACGATGCCTACGATGCCCCCACATACTCTCTGTGTGCCGGGCCAGCCCTTGTACAGAGGGTGGCCCAGGCCCAGCTCACCTTCTGCTCCCTCTTGGTAGCCTGTACCCGCCTCAGCCAGCCCGCCCTGGACCAAGTCAGACGTACCCAGCTGACAGCCGAGGCTGAGGTGATACAGTCGCTGGGGGAGGCCACGCTGATGTCCAGGGCCAGAGACGCCGTGCAGAAGGGTGACACCTTTGTCACCAGGAGGGTGGCACTGGACGACTCTGACCTCCACACGTCGGGTATGAAGGTGGTAACAGAGCAGGACCCCCTCCTAAGACTGGACAGGGTCACCTACCTGGAGGCCCTGTACTCCGTGGTGTGGCAGGACCTGCTTTACATAGTGCCAGTCGCACAGGCAGGGAGAGAGATGCAGGGCAGCGTCATCAACCCCATGACAGTCAGGTCTGCGGCTAGGAAGAGGCTGTCCCAGCACCACAAGAGAAGAGCGGACGCAGTCAGGGACGCCGTGGCTCTGAGTCAGGACGGGACTGACGCAAAGGCGGCCGTCCTCTCTCTCCGCCACGCCATGATCTCCCCCTACCTCTCCCTCATCTCCAATGCCATCCGGTCCATAGCTGTGTGTGCCCAGATAGCCGGTGTCGCAGCCACCTGTGTCAGCACCCTCAAGAGTGTCGACACTGGGTCTGTGCCCTACTACGTCAACGAGGCAGATGCCCAGGAGCCCACCTTCGCAGAGGACTGCACCATAGGCTCCTTCTTTGCTATCCCCGACCCCCGCTTCTGTGCTGACCTACTCCCTACCAAGGACATCACGCTGCCAGTGCCCACTGCCCTTGTGGCCACTCTCTATGCACTCATCTGCCACTCTGACATACTGTCTGTGCTGGCACTGATGCAGACCCTGGAGGGGGGTGATGTGGGGTCCCAGGTTGAGCTGATAGCCCAGGCCGTGCACACTGTGGTGCAGGAGGCAGACAAGGAGGAGAGAGCTAGTCAGGCACTCAAGTATCTGGCCAAGCGGCGTGACACCCTAGTCCTATCTGTCCTTCCCTGTCTCCTCACCTGTCTGAGGCAGAGTGCCCATGCTGAGGCAGAGGCCGAGTACAACCACTGTGCCAGCATTATTGCTAGGTACTGCCGGTCGTTCCAGATCCCCCTGGGTGTCAGCTACTACTCCTTTGATGGCATGCACAATGTCAACCTGATAGCACAGTCCATGGGGGACTCAGCAGGGGGGGACCAGGCACCCAAGCTGGAGTGCCCAGCCACGCCCTCCTTTGCCCTATCCTCCGGCCCCTTCCTGATGTCCCCCACCCTGCCCCTGCCCTCTAGGCCCATGTCTGGCAAGGCAGTGTCCACTCTCTACAAGGCAGTAGTCGACATGGCAGTCGGTACAGAGAGGGAGGGGGGTGCCAGTGTGGGTGTGCCTACTAGAGGTGCAGGCCATGCACTCAACGTCAGGGGGTCTCTCCCCCGTGCCCAGCTCCCCAGGTGTGCCCAGGCCGTGGGTGCTGTGGACTGCTACACATCATGGTCCCTGCTCTGCCACCCAGGGTACCTCACCCAGTCCAGGGTGGTGTCCCAGCTATCAGGGGCCGAGGCAGAGAGTGGGGGAGAGGGCAGCCTGTGGAGAGGTATGGGCCTGGCCGGCACCTCTGACGTGTACTGCCCCCTGGCCTCTGTTGTGTCTGCCGTCAAGGCCATCCAGAGCCAGTCCCTCAAGCTGGCCATTGTGTCTCAGTCCCTCAGACTAGAGCTGGAGCTGGAGGCAGAGCTCTCTCTGGTGTCAGAGGACCTCACCCCTTCGCAGAGGGAGACAGAGGCCCTCCGCACCGTGGCCTCTCTTGTGTCCAGCTCCAGGGTGTGCAACCTGTTCAGCTACATCTCCCTGCACCGCACACACTCCATGTTCAGCCCAGGCACCATGTCATCCTACTCCACGGCAGAGGACGCCTTCAACGACCAGGTGCTAAGGTCCCTCCTGATCGACATAGCCCAGGAAGGCAAGCACAACACTCCGGAGTCACTGCTGGTGGAGATACAGGCAGACCAGAGAGTGGTGGACACTGCTGTCTCCAAGTACCTGCGTCACCTGAGGCTGACCTCTGACCAGACCCTGACTATACAGAGGGAGCATGCCCTGCGGGAGAGGGTCGTAGCAGAGGGCCTGCAACGCATCGAGGCAGAGTGTCTGCGGTGCTTCAAGGCTGCCATCCAAGAACTGAAGGTGGCCATCGAGGACAACAGGACAGAGACCATCCCCACCCAGGAGCACCCGACCCTTCCCTGGGTCCCATTCTATGCACACACCACGCTCACAAAGTTCAACCTCTCCCGCATCGACGACTCCCACCACGTGCGGTCTCTGCAGCGAGACCTCCTGGGCAGGGCCGAGACTGTGCACGATAGCAGTGGCACTGTGTACATGATCCCTGCTGACTCACTCGTCAAGGCACTCGACGCACACGCAGGTGGGTGCCAACGTGTAAATATCAATTTTCAGTGTATATTTATTCAAATATCTCTACCTCATTAGCTCTAACCCCCAGAGAACCTGATTGAGTGGCAGACCCAGCTGATGGGCACTGTGCAGAGGAGGGCCACCATGATGGTATCCACCCTGAAGAGAGAGGCAGCGGAGGCACATGCCCTGGCAGATGCTAGGCAGAAGAGGCTGGAGGCAGTGACAGCAGAGGTCGGACGCAGGGTGGACTCCCTGGCTGCACTGTCAGGGTTCAGTCAGGTAATGATGCATTGGTGTATACAGAGTCTTACTTAGCATCCACCCTGTCTACCCCCTCTGACTGTGTAGGTGACTGCCTCCACCCGTCTGAGGTATCTGGCCACCGGTCTAGCCTCTGACCTGGAGACCCTGGAGGCAGACCTCAGGGCAAAGATACACGGCGAGTACAGCGAGAGGCTGCAGACACTGGCTGGCAGGCTGCTAGCTGTGGAGGATAGGGCCATCGACTACAGGTATCTGGGTATCCATCCATCTCTCTCTCTCTCTCTATATATATATATATACATATATATTCCCCATCTCTCTCTCACCCCAGGGAGGAGCACGGCCAGGCTGTCCGTTCCACCCTGCATGAGGCCAGGAAGGACGCCCTCAACAAGTTGGCAGACAAGCAGCAGCTGGAGAGTGTCAAGTCTGCCCTGAGACGCTTTGTGACATTGGACGATGAGGCTATGCAGCTAAGGACAGCATTGGAGACACAGTGCAGACTGACAAGGAAGGCTAGGTGGGTGTAGTCCTTATATACACACACACTATATTCCCTACTGTAACATTGTATAACCCTGACCCCTAGAGTGTTTGGTCAGATGCGCATCTCTTCCTTGCAGTCCAGACTGGGAGAGCAGGTGGAGTCCCTCACCAGCCAGATGGAGAGAAAGACAGCCATGCTCAGACAAGTCAGGGCGCAGCAGGTGAGGCAGGGTGTGAACATGTATTCCAGTCATAATTCCACTGTTGCTATTGATGTATTCTCTGTTTCCCCCTCACCCCAGATGGCCTCTGAGGACATCCTGCGCAACCAGCTTTCCCAGACCCAGGAGGCCCTGTCCAAGAGCGAGGTGGAGACAGCAGCACTCAGACAGAAGTTGAGCAAGTTTGGCAGGCAGCGCGACAACCTTCTCCAGTGGAAGGGCAGGAAGAGCAGAGTGCTGACCAACGTATCCCAGCACCTGGGAGACCTCAACGCCTCTGCCCAGCTTGACTCTGCCAGGATGCTAGAGGCCTTACACAAGAGCAGGAGTGAGGGTACTCAGCTGAGGCGGGCACTCGACCAGCAGGAGCGGATAGCTGACCTCGAGCAGCACAAGCTGAGCCAGCGCATAGCCGAACTGACATCCGCCCTGCAGCAGGAGAGAAGGGTCAAGAGAGACGCGGTGGCCAGGGCGGAGGAGACTGCGGCCAGACTGGCGGCCCTACAGCAGAGCGGCACAGCGGTCAAGGGGGTGCAGGGACAGAGTATCAGACGGGCAGTGCTGTCAGAGACAGAGGGGCTCAGACGCGAGCTCTACTCTGCACAGCGTACCGTCAGACGTCTCAAGAGCGCCAAGCCTCGGGGTGTGTCTGCCCGGCCGTCCTCTGCCTACCACCCCATGGACGAGGAGGAGAGGCCCCAGACGTCGCTGGGCCTGAGGCCGGTTGCCAGGACGAACCTCCCATTCCTTCAGTGAGGGTGCTGCTACTAGGCTTAGTAGTAGTAGTCTGCTAGGGGGTACCTATTCTGTCCCTCTATGTGCACCAGGGGTGATTGTCCCAGTGTACTGTTGTCTCCCGTATGTTTCTGTCTTGCTGTCTTGTTTACCGCGCCATGGCCTAGGGTCGTGGACACCTACTCACTCGTCGTGTGTCTGTGTACACTGGAGTGACACTTGTATCCATATACTGATATGTTGATACCTCGCAATAGATTGTTTGTATCTTTGGCTGTTGGCCTCGAGTATCAATCAATAATTACCAACTGTCTACACACAACGCTAACATGGATCAAAAATGGGTATCTGTTATAATGAATCTATACACGGTGACACTCAGTTCTGAGACCTCTTAGCGTCAGGACCGGCAGGAGCCTCCTCCTCCTCCTCCTCTGCCTCTGCCTCTGCCTCTCCCTCTTCCTGCTCTTCAGTCTCTGCCTCTCCCTCCTCCCCACACTCTCTGAGGGCACTGCTGTTGGACACAGTCATGTCGGCCAGCATGTCAAGGCTCTGCTCCAGGCTGGACAGCATGTCCTGGGCCTCCTCGCACTCCTGTCTCTGCCTCTTGCGGCCAAAGATGAGCCTGGGCTTTGCCTCGTTGAGCTGGGTGGCGTACTGGTCGGCACCCTCCCTCACTGCATCCAGCCACAGCTTGGCACCCTCTATCTCGTCCATGGCAATGTACGCCATGCCTAACAATAAGCGAACTATAAACTCATATATATACATGTAGTGCATACCGATGTGGGTCTGTGCCTCAATCTTGAGCAGCATGGTGGTGTGGGAGGGGTTAGGCACGCGCTTCAGGTGCTCAACCGCCTGTATCAGTATCAGTATACATATACACACACATATATATATATAGATACAGATGATGATACCTGTATCATGTGGGCTGCTATGGCCTGGTGCAGGTCACTGTCCTCGCCCTCGCTGAAGTCTGTCCCCGAGTGGAAGCAGCACTTGCCCATGGCGTGGTAGGCCTCGCCTGGGGTTAGGAGATAGAGGGAAATAGGGACAACGCACAATAGACATGAGATACACACCCTGTAGCTGGGCGGCCCTGACGTCTAGCTTTGACCCGTAGAGTGGGATGGAGCCGAGGGTGGAGGCAGCCAGCCTGCCCAGCTGGTACGCTGTGTCATAGAGCATCTGGGGCATGAGGGAGGTGGGCGTGTCCTCGTCCTCACGCATGGACTGGAGCTGGGCAAGGACCCTGGGGGTGAGGGAAAGGGAAAGGGGGGAGGGGGGGGGGGGGGGGGGGGGGGATAAAAAAAATAAAAAA
>BDIP01000901.1:0-13776 GCA_003568945.1 Kipferlia bialata
GGGGGGGGGGGGGGGGGGGGGGGGGGGGGGGGGGGGGGGGGGGGGGGGGGACCCGCTTAGGCAAAAAACAGTATTCTATAATCCTATATACAAATATACTATACGCTACCTCATGTCCCTTGGACACCGCCAGCTGACAGTTGGTGTACCCATTGCGCTTGATGGCTGCCAGCCACCCAACTACCTCTGCCCTGCCTCCCACTTGCTGGGGTCAGAGGGGGGGGGGTGTAGCTGAGTAACATATAACACATGTTCACCCAAGTGATACTACAACTATACTACACTACACTGTGAATAGAAATACCTTGAGAGTGGTTGTGATTGATGCCAGCCTCATCATGTTCTGCTGCTGGCCTGTCATGCCCTCCTTGTGCCGGGTGTGGGCCTGGGGGGAGGGACAGAGTATCGGAAGACTATACAGAGATTCTTCACTCTTCACTTACAGAGCAAGATTCTTTCTCCTACATACATAAACTAGTACCTCTCGGAGCAGGACTGCCACGCACAGCAGACTGAGAGTATAGGGAACCACGTAATTAAATGATTACATACACATATACATACACACACACATCCACACCTCTCTGAGCATGACTGCCACGCACAGTGACTCCAGCTTGGCCATGGCAGACAGACCCCCCAGTCTGAGGACAGGGCCCAGGTGCTGGGGGTGGGAGGGGGGGGGGTTGGTATGATACTCACACTATACACTATACAATACTGATGAATACACATACCTCCTCAGACGCAGCGAGTGCCCTCAGCCCCTCTATGTCCCCTGACACTGCACACTCCACAAGGGCCGCAAAGGAGTCTAGGCCCCTGGAGGGTCAGAACAGGCACACGGTGATATAATACTAGCACTAACCACTTGTATATATTGTACCCCCACCTAGCCCTGAGGGTGTCTGGTCTGATGACTGCACCCAGGTTGAGGAGGGCCACGCCTAGGTACCTGGGGGTCAGACAGAGAGTAATACATCAGCAGGGAGGCAATATCATACCTTCAGAAGTCAGATATATAGCAATAATGGTATGTATCAATCTAAGTGTGTATGTACTCCTCTACCACACGATATCCTAGATCCAAGACCTTCACGGCCTCACCTCTCTGCCAGCGCCCTGTTCCTGGTCCCCTTCCCCAACAGCTGCACACTGCCACACAGATCAACAGCAGCCTTGGTGTTCTGGTTGTCGGCCAGTCTCACACGGCCCCTGGGGGGTGAGAAGAAGGGTATATACCATATAATACCCTATTGCGCATAGAATATGGGCCTCCCCCACCTGTGGTTAGGAATGCTGCCATAAGCTGTGACTCTCTCTCTCCTCTCTCTCTCTCTATATATAATCATTCTCCCACCTGTGGTATAGGAATGCTGCCACCTCTGGGCTCTTGTTGTAGTTGACCCTGGCCCCTGCCTTGCCCTTGGCCTTGCCCCTCTTCTTGGACACCTGGGGTGAGTGTATAGAGAGAGTATATATATATATATAGAGAGAGAGAGAGAGAGTATATGAGCAGTCCCTTGGCCTTGCCCCTCTTCTTGGACACCTAAGGTCTCGGTTGACCTGTGCCTGCGCTGCCAATTCTTCCAGTATAGTATATATATCGTATATATATACAGCGTATGTCTAAAGACAGCACACCCCACACCTGTGTCTGACCCAAAAACATAAAAAGAGAAATATATACATATATATACTATTCTATCAATACATTACTCTTCTATATACACCCCACACCTGTGTCTGTGCCTGCACTGGTCTGACCCCCCCTGGTAGCAGGCACAGAGGCACATCGGCCTGCACATCACTCCTCTCCTTGCCAGCAATCTGGGGTGAGGGGGAGAGAGAGTACTGATACGGACATCAGGATAGGGACAATGAAGCGAACACTCAGAGACACCCAGAGTATGGACACCTGGTATAGAATGGCATAACTGGTATGTATAGCACACTCTCCCACCTTAGCCACCTCGAGCCTGCCCAGTATCAGTATGAGTATGAGTATCAGTATCATACCCCTATACAGGTATAACCCCCACCTTGGCCACCTCGAGCCTGCCCTCACTGATGCTGATGCCCAGCATCACATTCAGCACAGCCAGATACGTGTTCTTGGACTGGGGGGAGTCTGGGGTCAGAAAAGCATATTACACTGAATATATACACATACAAGTATACATTACACTACACTATAATCAATAATAATCAATATACTGTGGGGCGAGTCTGGGGTAAACGTGTGTATAATAGGAGGTAGCTACACTATATGGTAGTCTGGGGGATGGAGTGAGTTGAGAAGCGACACAGAGTATCCCTGTGGCCTGACTTGACTTAAACAAGTACAGTTGTGATGTCTCTGACACAATGAACATTGTGCTACGAGCATATTCTATATATTATATACATCCTACAGTGGGAAGCAGAGAGTAGAGACAGAGAGTCCATTCCTGACTTTGACAGTCCAGCTGTCACATCTCTGGCACTGGACACAAACCCCTGGAGGTAGTCGGAGGACCCAGTGCCCTTCTGGGAGGCCTTGATCTGGGGGGGTGAGACGGGGGTGGAGATAGTAGTGTATGGGAGGGGAAAGAGAGAGAGAGAGAGGGGGGGGGGGGAAACTAGTGAGAATAGAACAATGCTCAACTCTCTCACCCCCCCCCCCCCCCCCCCCCCTCCTCCCCCCCCCCCCCCCCCCCCCCCCCCCCCACACACACACCCTCCCGTCTCTCTCTCTCTCAGCGTCTCTCCCCCTCTCCCTCTCTCCCTCTCTCTACTGACGTTCAGACCTACCGGATGGCCCACGTCTCCAGGACCCATATGCAGATGTACACAGGTAGGAGGATTGTCAGTATCACTGTGTGCAGCAATACTATGTACACAAGTATCGTATGATGATGCGTAGTACCAGGATCACAGTGTATATACACTAAATCGTAGTAGTGAATGTATATACTAAGATGCAGGGCCTGTGCCCTCAAGCTGATGGCCGAGGTGTCTGTCATGAATAGTTTCGTATATGTATCTCTATATTTGTTTATATGTATACATAGTGCGGTGTATTATTATTTTCTAACTATCAGAGCATGTGCCCTCAAGCTGATGGCCGAGGTGTCTGTGATGAGGGCCAAGGAGGCATATGGTGCATATAAGGAGCATGTGAAGGGAAAGGAGAAGAGAGGGACCCCTACCCAGGCAGAGACTGGAGAGACTGAGGGTAGTGGAGAGAAGGGAGAGAGTGGGGTGGATACTGCAGCAGAGGGTGCTGAGACTGGAGGTGAGGCATCTACCACACAGGCTGAGGAGGGTGACACTGTAAGGGAAGGAGAGGTAGAGGAGAAGAAGGCAGATGCTGATGGGGCTGCTACCTCTTCCAAGCCTACCCCTACCCCTGCCCCTACCCCTGCACCCACTATGCCACCTGTACCTGCACTGCTGCCAGGGAAGGTATGTACCCTACTCTATAATTAGTAATAGTGCGTAGTTAATGCCATATTTAGTTCACCTGTGCCTGCACTGCTGCCAGGGAAGGTACTGACGCCCATTGTGTACACACAAGTCATATACATATATATATATATTTATATTGCACTGCTGCCATGGATGGTGTGTAGTACTCATGTATATGAAGGGATCTTATGATATCAAGTACCCGTACCCCACTCCCCTATTCCCAATTATACTTGTTTTCTATTCATATTCATATCCTATGTGTTAACCCCCAGGTTCGCAACCTACATATGGTATGGTATATTTGTATGTTGATATTTCTATATATATATATATATATATATATATATATATAAATGCCTGTCCTATATATTAACCCCCAGGTGCGTACTCTGCTGACCAGACTCAGAGTGGCAGAGGGACCAGGGCAGGTATATACACTATTCTTAATAGTAGAGTATGTATACATTCATAATATATGGTATATTGCACTTAGATTCAACTCTTATCAGACTCAGAGTGGCAGAGGGGCCAGGGCAGGTAGTATGTATAATCAATTGTATTGTCATATGCACGAGTATTAGACTATATATATATCTTTATCAAATAGTTGTGTTTGTGTGGTTTGTGTATATTGCATTTTCATGTCCCACCCCCAGGTTGTCAAGGGACTGGAGGCCATGCGGGAGATGGCAGAGACAGGTGATATATACATAGATATATATGTATATATATTGCATATACATGCATCAGTGACAGACAAGTAGGTGGATTCATTATTCTATTATAGATGTGTATACACATACTATAGATGTGTGTCTATAATGTGTGGAGATGGCAGAGACAGGTGGGACCAGTGTATATAGAGATGTGCATTTAATGGTTACAGAAGTGTCAGAGACGGTGGGTCAGACATGGATACACACTCGTAAGTGTCCTGTTTTGTATTTGATGAGTTTCTCGATATATGACCTCACCCCAGTGAAGAATGACGTGTACATGTACGAGACTGGATGCCACATGGTACGTGCAATATTCTACATTCAAATATCTCTTGTCTCCTATTAATTAGTACATTTGCGTGTAAATCTACTTGTTTTGTATATATATATAAATATATATATCTTGACCCCTAGGCCGCCCTGTACTGCATGTCCACCTATGCATCCTCACCAGAGGTCGTCACAGCCGGGGCAAGGGCACTGTGGACCATTGTGTTTGAAGGTATGTATCTGAGTATATAGATATCTCTTCAGGTACTTACTGTCAGAGAACCCCTCACACCACGCTTATAGATATATAGAGAGAGTATAAATAGATATAGATAGACACATGCACTTTCATATATAATGTTTATAGTAATGGTGTCACTCAATCATATTATGAAACATGATACATCTATACTCACTGTCAGAGAACCCCCACCCGATGCACCTTGCAACCACAATATAATGATGATGATAAATGTCGACTTACTCTTACTTACCCTTAGAGAACCCCCACCCGATGCGCCAGGGCATAGTGGACCTGGGGGCAGTCCCCCTGACACTCGAGTTGATGGGGTATGGGGATAGATATTCATATAGTGTATAGTTATGATATCATATGGAATATATGTATAGTATAGTATCCCTCACACTTGAGTTGATGGGGTATGGGGATAGTAATTAACCTATAATTGTGTTTGAAAGGTGAAATCTACAATACTTGTGAGTGGTTACCATAGAGCAGTCTGTCTTGACCCGAGCAAGCACTTCAACTCCCACCTCACCGTATAGTTGTAACTACAATGAGTGTATATGGCTGAACGATATCCTATATATTTCCAGTATCATTATAGTATCCTAATAATCCCAGCAAGCACTTCTACTCCCACCTCCCCATATAATCGGTGTAAGTGTATACTATATATTTATATATTAATTCCTTACACTACCCTGACCCCAGCAAGCACTTCCACTCCCACCTCCCAGTCAACTGGCTGGTGGCCCTGCTCAGTGTGCTGGCCACTAAAGGTACATATGCTTTATTATATATGTTAAATTGTGTATGGTATATTATATTTACTAGCTTAGTGGTATTGGAAAGTCAACTGGCTGGTGGCCCTGCTCAGTGTCCTGGCAACAAAGGGTGTGTTTATTAGTGTCATGAAGTGCTTGTTTACTACTATACTTAATCAATAGTACTGGCTGGTAACCCTACTCAGGTTACTGGCCACTACTTTGTTTGTATCTGAACATATCTATCACTCTTTCGTAGTAAAGTCTGGTTCAACTATAATCCATATGTATAATGTACCTAACCCTCAGATAGCAACAGGGACCTCATGTTTAGGCTGCAGTGCCACGTCCAGGTCATGAAGGCAGTGCAGAAGCACAGGGTACGTATACCTCTAACCGTTAACGTATGTTTATTACTGTTCAACTATATGTATGGCATGTATACTACCAATTTAGTATCATTATACACCATCTCTTTCTTGGATATCAGGAAGGCAGTCCAGAAGCACAGGGTACGTATACCGTTATCTATATGTATGCAACCACCAACCCCCTTTCTCTTTCTCGATCCACCCCCTCATACCAGACCAACGTTGGTGTGGTGACCCAGGCCTGTGGGTTCTTCAGAAACGTGTGCCAAGGAGGTGGGTCCTTTACTTCGTATATATATGCATCGTTAAGCACGTTGATAAGGATAGTCCAATATTGCCGTGGAGGTGGGCATTGTGAACTATCACTAATTATTGTTGTAGCAGATGACCGTAACCCTTTGCAGAGTTTGTATCTATATATTGTAATTATATAGATAGTATCGGCATGTCCCTCACCCCAGGCGCCACCAGACAGGTTGCTCTGGTCAAGCTCAAGGTGGTGCCCCTGCTGCTCAGGTATGGGGTGTTGACTTATAGATGACTATAATAATAATGTGCAACGTGTACATTAATATTGATATCTCAATACTACCTTGTTTCTTCCTGACCTTCAGGTGTCTATCCGAGCACCGCAATGACACGGTGCTGGTCAGATGGCTCCTGCTGGCACTCGAGATGATGGGGAACGCAGGTATATATCATCTTTACTTTATATTTGCATTGGTACATTCATAATACATAGTCTAATGCTATAGACACGCTATAGTAATATCCTACAGGCACTCGGGATGATGAGGAATGCAAGTTTGCCACTTTAACGATATCACCAACTTATAGCGACATGCCTTTTACATGATATTAGTCTATGGATATTATTATAATTCTCTGCTGCTCTAACCCCAGCTGCCAACCTGCCTGAGATGTATGGGGAGGGCTGTCACCTGCACTGTCTGGCAGTACTCAAGGTATATACATGTACTTATACATTCATGTATTTGGTATGTATATACATCTACATCGGTATCTTCTCTTTTCTCTCACCTGCACTGTCTGGCGGTTCTCAAGGTGTGTATCTATACCCTAATTATGTATGTACTGTCTGGGTACCTGTCAACACTATCGTGACTACACATATGTATATATGTATATGCATATATACTAACCCCAGTCCATGGGCGGTGTCACTTCAAGGCAATATCGTACTCAACGGTAATTCTTTAGTTTAATGGTAACGTATCAATTATAATGGACTAACCCCAGTCCATGGGCGGTGTCAAGGCTGCAGAGAGGGAGAAGAAGTCTGACAAGCTGGCACATTACATCAGAGTCAGTGCCCTGGCCCTGATGTCCAGACTGTGCGTGGATAGAGGTGCATACATGTATTATACTTGTGTATATACATAGTATATAAAAGTGGGCAGGTGGTTAGTGCCCTGGCCCTGATGTCCAGACTGTGTCTAGATAGAGGTATGTATGTATATATATATATACATATATATTTATATAGAGAGAGAGGTAGATGGTATGGTATATGCGGTGTATTGGATAGTGCCCTGGCCCTCATGTCCAGACTGTGCGTAGATAGAGGTATGTATATGCATGTAGCACTCATATGTATATTATTCACATAGTAAAGTTTATAAGTAGATGATGGCCTGGCCCTGATATCCAGACTGTACAGTAGATAAAGGTGTGTATGCACATTGTAGTCTCTATTATAATTCATAATAATACACTGCTGTACTGACACTCACTCCAGATACCACCTGTCTTGTCAAGGCCGGTGCTGTCTCTGTCCTAACAACACTCTACAAGTCAGTGGACAGGTACCAGGGAGGGGGAGAGACAGACACCAAGACTGGGAAGAAGAGTGAGACAGAGCCACTGACTGAGAAAGAGAAGGAGAGAGAGAGAGAGAGAGACCTGTCCCTCCTGGGCCACATCCTGTCTGCCGTATCCAGCATATCTGAGAACAAGGCCAATGTCCATGCACTGTACAAGGGAGACTGGCACAACTTGCAGGTATAGTATATATACATAGGCTACAATACGTATGGTACAATATATATATAGGGAAGGGAGTGTATATATGTTGTGGTGTATTTGTAGTACAGTATCTAGTATGTCCATCCACTGTACAACGGCGACTGGCACAACTTGCATGTATGGCTTGAAATTATATATATATATCAGAAACCCCTTTGAATGTGTCCTATGTACTATCACTACCCTGACCCTCAGGTCAGTGCCCTCCGGTCCTACTACAATACACTTTTATATATATGATATATATATATATATGTGTGTGTGTATATATATTCATACTATTTAATATATATACTCACCCCCAGGTCACTGCCCTCGGTCCTCCTACACAGATGCCAGCATTGTATATTAGCTAATACATATATTTCTATGCATATACATGTATATAATATTAACTATATACTATCACTACCCTGACTATTAGGTCACTGCTCTCCGGTCCTACTACACAGATGCCAGCATTGTATATCATCCAATGCTCTCTATATATATATATATGTATATATACTATATATCACTATCTGACTACTAGGTCACTGCCTTCCGGTCCTACTACACCGATGCCAGCATTGTGTCCAGTCTGTGCAGACTGTGCAGCTGGATGTCAAGAGGTAGATACATATTCTCTCTCTCTCTCTTTCTCTCCATCTCTCCATTTATTTATATATGATTAGAGTATACATACATTTGTGTGTAGGTGTGTATCTATGTGTCCTGACCCACCAGACGCCACCGGTGTCAAGAGATGCATTGTTCAGGCCCTTACATCTCTTTCTCTCTCTCTATCTCTCTATGTACCTATGTGAATCCTGATCATCAGATGCCACCAGTGTCAAGAGGTACATTGTTCAGCCCTCTCGTTCTCTCTCTCTCTCTCTCTCTCTCTCTCTATATATATATATATATATATGCATATTGATGAATGTGTATCTGACCCCAGACGCCACCAGTGTCAAGAGGTGCATTGTGCAGGCCGGTATGCCTGAGGCCATGGTACTGGCCCACACCCAGTGGAGGTCCAACACTGGCATCATAGCAGACATACTCTGGGCCATCAGCCACATGGGGGCAACAGGTGTGGATTGTATACATATATATATATATATATATATGTATACATATAGTGAGGCTATGTATATATGTATATGTATGAGTGTGTATAGGTAGCAGACATACTCTGGGCCATCAGCCACATGGGGGCAACAGGTGGGGATTGTATACATATATAGTATTGATGTGTATATATAGTCACGGTATATTCACACATACTCTGGATGATAATAATTAGGCCGCCACTGTCCCGTCCTGATAGATGCCAAGTTATTACTGTATTTAACACTGTGTATCTTAATGTCTATACATGGTTAAATGCAATGCTTGTATGATAACATCAGGCCGCCACTGCCCTGTCCTGATGGATGCCAAGTGGCACGAGCATGCCTATGAGAGCCTCAAGGAGCACCCAACAGACATCAAGGTATGTATTGTCGCTTAATAGTGTATGAATAGCATACATTTCTTTTGAGTGTCCCCCCCCCCTCCCCCCCATCGTCTCTGTTACACTTGGTATGTAGAGATTTACTATAACTACTCTCTAATGCCAGGTGTGCCGGCAGAGCATGTGTCTGCTCAATGTATTGGCCAAGAATGGTGAGTGAAAGTGTATATACATAATACATTAAAAGAAGAAGAAAATAGAATTCTTTATAGTTTTAATATATATGAATGTATCTCATTATATCTCATTCTTAGATGCTGACCGCACTGCCTCTGTGTACTCCCTGGGGTGTGTGGGCACAGTCATCAAGGTGGGGGTAGAGTTATAAATACACGTATTGTTATATATCCATATGTACTGACATATGTATGTATCTGTAAGTGTTAACCAGGATCGGCTATAATATAGATATATATAGATGTCTCCTGTGTACATTAATGTTGTTGTAGTATCCCCTCCCCTTCTTCACTCCTTACCGTATTTGTTTGTGCATCGTTGTCTCTCTATGTATCTCTTTTCATACATATACTACTATATATACTTTTGTATATGTGTTTGTATATGACACACATTGTGTAAGTGTGTAATTGTATATGTGAGTTTCTCACATCAGGCCATGCGCAACCACCTAGACAACACCGATGTCGTATGGAGGGGTCTCCTACTGCTCACAACACTCACCACACCCATGCTAGGTATATATATATACCTAGTATTATATACATGTAGGTATTAGTGACCATATTGACCAGACCACCCTGCACCAAAGTAATATTCTGGTTCTGATTGTGTATACTGGGTTGAGTATTGTTAGTTATCCTCATAATGATCCAGCCTTGCCCATGGTCTAGTTCTCTTCCACTGGCCCTTCTTAGAGTGGGTCTCGCTCTTAGCTATATATCCCTATTCCAATACTGTATCCAACGAGTAAGCAAGATATTAGTATCAGTGACACTCAGAGAGAGTGTCTCCCTCAATTCCTAAACTATACTATATTCGTGTACAAGGTATTAGTATCAGTCACATTGCTAACCCCTCAGAGAGAGCGTCTCCCTCTGAGATGAGAGAATGTGGTGAAGTGTGTGGGGAGGTACTGGCCAAGCAGAAGGAGGCCAAGGTGAGGATGTAGCAATATATACGGGGTTACAATTATATAATATGTATATGAATGTATGTCACCAGAAGGAGGCCAATAATTCAAGGTGAGAATATTAATATAGTTAGATGTGTGGGTATATATTAGTATTTTTGACATATGTATAATAGTTGTTTGTGTTCTCTGACCCCCAGGTTGACCACCAGAATATTCATATAGATATATATACATATATATGTTAATATATATTATTGTGATTATATAGCACTATTACCCCCAGGTTGACCACCAGACTGTCAAGGCATCTGCTGTATATATATATATGTGTGTGTGTGTGGGTGTGTGGGTGTGGGTGTTTATAGATATAGATATATTAGTTCTATGCCTCTGACCCCCAGGTTGACCACCAGACTGTAAAGGCCTCTGCTGGTCTGGCTACCACTCTTGTGGAGAAGATGAGTGAGGGGGTTAAGAAGGTGTGTGGAGAGGCTGGGATTGAGGTTGAGGGGGAGGCAGGAGAGAATGCCGATGCAGTGGAGGAAGAGGCTCAGACTGTAGATGAGACCCAGACCGATGCAGGTAACACTGGCCAGTCTCCAGAGGAGGGAGAGCCTGACACTGCAGGAGAGAGCATGGCCGATAGAGCTACTGCCACAGCAGAGGCTGCAGAGAAGGGGGAGGATCCTGCAGAGACTACTGCAGTTACAGTAGAAGAGGGAGAGGGGAAGGGAGAGGACCCAGAGGGAGAGGGAGAGGGAGAGAGGGAGAAGGGTGTTGAGGAGGACCCTGCCCCTCTTTCCCAGGACACAGAGGCACAGTGAGAGAGAGGACTATTGTGATTGACATTCATTATCTCCCAGTCACTGGCTCTCTCACACAGATCAATATTCCATTCTTACTATGCATTGCTTTCAGTGTTGTGTGATTTCAATTCATTATCGGATTTCAATAGACACCCCAGTGTAATGCACTAGACATAATGTCAATTGATGGTGTCAGTCGGTCAGGACTCCTGAGTCTCAGGAGACGAATATCCCACACTTGAATAATCGTATATACGCCATAATGTAACCCGAACATTCGCAATGCAAAGTTCGCATTGTGACTTGCAAATTGAGTTGAGTCCCCTTGCTGCTGGCATTGTACCATGAAGCGCTGCAGCTGTGTCACTGCCTTGTGTGCTCTTGTGGGCACGGCCATGCTGGGTATATATTGTATTTATATATATGCATTATAGATATATGTATACTATATATATATATAGATATACTATATAGAAAGATTGTCTTATACATATATATTATTATATCAGATATATAATTATATAATGCTAGGAATACTCATGTGGGTATTCAGTCAGGAGCAGTCCGACTCTGATCTTCCTACATGGGAGGAACCAGGCTCATACGATGTCCTTACAGACATGTTTGACCATAGGTAAGGCCATCTCTCCTATGTTGGAGGTGAATATAACACATGTATCGTGACTGTAAGTATGAGTATCATCCCAGATTCTGTGAGGTGCTGATGCTATATCGGACTGGTCTCACTGCGGAGGTTAACGTGCTCTCTACTCTTGGGAAGAATGAGTGTCCTGCAGACCTCTGGAGTGTACTGGATAGCGAGGCGCTAGCGGCAGACTACGATGCTGAGGCTGTCATATTCAATGGACCGAGGTACATGCTGGCAGACACTGTCAAGATACCCGTGGAGCTACCCTTTGTCACACTAGATGACCTAGAGCTTCAGGAACTAGGGCTGGGTCAGATGAAGCTGTGGGAGCTGACCTCTCTCACCTCCCCATACACTGACTTCACTCTAAGGTGGGAGAGTGTCCATGTCTACAACTCTGGTAGGAGGGTATATGAGCTAGAGTCCCCACTGGGAGACACCTACCGTATGGTGTCCTACTGCCTTCTTGTGGACTCGGAGCTAGATGTGGAGACACTGTCCACTCTTGGTGTGGGATTGAGTCTTCCTGAGGGCTGGTCGTACTCGACTAGGACACTGGGCCAAGAGGAGGCCCTCGATTCTCACACAGTAGTCAGGCTGCAGGATAGTTACCAGAACACATACCAGAGAATATAGGTCTCTTGACATATTTCAGAGAATGATTTGGGTGTAGCGCGTGGTATCGTGGTGAAAGGGTTTGTGAGTCGAAAGGAGATTTATATATATATATATGTCCAATGAACAAAAGTTGTCATACGAATCGTCAAGATTGGTCCAGTCGTGACAAGTGAACCAAAGGTTGAGAAATTTTCATTGCCACTTGTCACCCACAACTTGTCAACAGTACGTGTGTCACACCGACATACACAGTGTCACTCTTCTCTTTCACAACCTGACATACCCCATCAGTGGTACCTCAGCGAACTAACAGAGAGAGCACGTTAACACAACCACAACAAGTAGTAGGTAGCAGGCTGGGATAGCAGAGAGTGTGAGACTCACACTGTGAGTCACACTGTGTGACATGGACTCTGGTAAAGAGTCCACGGGGGCCAAACATAGTCTGGAATACTAGGCTGGCAGAAGTGAAGGAGTATCTACGCTCTCACAAGACATGGCCATCTAGGCGCCAAGGTTCACTCGGTGATTGGGTATATACTCAAAGATGCAGCTATAGGAGAAGGAAGCTGTCACAGGAACGTATTGCAGCGCTGGAGAAGTTGGACATTGATTGGAACCCAGGCAGACGGACTAATCAGTAGCGATGCTACGTACAAGTTGACATTGCAGGCCGTTGTACACCATTAGGTTAAGTACTATCGTGGGACTTAGTGTAGAAGAACGCTTGGTATTGGAGTCTATAGTGTGTACACAAGTGTATAAGATGAAATGATATAGTAGTTAGCCAGACGTATTGGGCATCACAGATGTCCAAAGTTGACTTAGTAACAAGATTTGATTACATGTAGGTTGGTACGGGACAATCTGTGTATACGTTCCAAGGATCACTGTCTGGCAACATTGAGGACGTGACGAGTGAGCCAAAAGTTGACCATATTTCGGTGCCACTTGTCAAGCAAAAGTTGTCATCAACAGTGAGTGACACACTGACACACACAGTGTCAGACCTCTTCTTCACAGGCTGTCGTTCACTACTAGTGATATCTTGGGTTACTGACAGGGTAAACACTGGTTCACAGAAACACTACAAGTAGTAGGTGCCTGTGGATTGGGAAAGTAGAGAGTGTGACATGGACTCTGGGGTAGAGCATGTCAAGCAGGAGCCCCCACTTAGACACCTGGCTATATCCACACACACAGTCAAGGTGGAACCAGGCATTGACAGGGATGCAGAGAGGGTGG
>BDIP01000902.1:0-13773 GCA_003568945.1 Kipferlia bialata
GAGAAGGGAGGAAGGGGGGGGGGGGGGGGGGGGGGGGGGGGGGGGGGGGGGGGAGACGAGAGTACTGGTTGCAGAGTCCCTCTTACCTATCAACCCTGAATACCACTAAGATACAGCTCGGTACCAGAGTTTGCTCGGAAGCTGGTAAGAAGAAACACTGCCTCAGATTCGGTAGCATCTTCCCGAGATTAAACAGGCACCTGGCCACACATCCAGTCGTAGTTCCAGCCTTTCTAGCGCGGCCTGTCTCACTAGAGTCTAAATCCAGAAATCTATACCGAACCCTCGTCTGTTTGGCAAGGGAACGATGGCTACTGTGAGAGCTCAGAATGACCATGCAGGGTACAACAATGCGACACCCACCTTGCGACTCTCTCTTTCATCATCTTATCAAGGGCCTGCCGGCAGGACGCCACGTCAACGGGACAGAAGTATTCATCTTCTGTCTCGCCGTGTAAGGAATCATCATTGGGAGGCAAATACGACAAGTTCCTCAGGGATAGTGAAGAACTAGGGTCATCCATTACAGTTGGGACATACTCCCAACAAGAATAGGTTGACTCTGTGTAATCACGACTGAAGACGTTGCGAGTTGACACGTGTCCAAATTGAACCTAGTTAAGTCGTAAACATAAGTCTTAAATCTGTTTTCATGACAAATATGCAGATCACAAGCACATTATGGTGGGAGAACGTATACACAGAGAGATGAGTAATAAGAACCCCTCATGACAAGGTGTGGGCATGTCATGGTTTCAGATTGCCCACTTATGCTGTGAATAACACTGTAGGTTTACTGGGTCACAATTAGTCAACCCAGAGTCAACGCAGGTCACCACAAATGGCATAAGGGTGTAGGCTAGCAGTATAAGGTTCAAGTCCACCTGGATGTTCCAATTGACTTGTGTTCCTATCACTCACTAACCTGCTGTTTGGGGGACAGACCTCACTTGACACTTGTGACAGGACGCTTTTCATCCTGTGCAGGCCCCAAGTATTCGGAAGGACCTTAGTTAGAACAGAGGACCAGTTCCACATAAGCGGGACACATCTATACCAATACGCATATTCACATGGACAACCCAATGGTGATGCCCGACTCAGTACCTGCCCCCCCTATCACATCAGCAATCGCTGAGGTGGCAAGGCAGGAGCCAGACCCCCCTGACAAGGGTTCGATGTTCGAGGGTCACACCCTTGCCTATCCCGCTCCTAGCCCCAAGAAGGAGGTGGTCGCTGTGGCAAAGCCTGCCCCTAAGAAGGCCAAGAAGGTACAAGTAGTGTTACTCACTGTCAGTGTCAGAAGCTCCGCGATGTGTTTACTGATTTCAATAAGAATGATATACTTCGTCACTATCTCACCGTAGCGTTATGTACCCGTTAGCCCTGAGATTGTGGCCCAGGTGATGCTCTGGCACACCACTGAGACCCAGGTATCGTATGTTTGGCATGTACCATTATGGGCAGTGTCTCAATTTGTATTGCGTTTTCACTTGCTATCAGTGTGGTTTCAGTCAAATCTCCACAATTCTCATTGTGGTCCTGTCTCATGCCAGTCTCGGGGCAAGCCAGATGTCAACAGGATTGTGAACAAGCTCGGGATCAGCCGCTCGTCATACTACAGAATTGTGAGGTATTGCCTGCACATGTCAGTGTACAAATATTTGACTGGGTATTCTGATTCCTTCTTACCCTCCCAGGTCAAATGGACAGTACACCCCCCTCAAGCGTGGAGGGTCCAAGTCCAAGCTGCAACCCGAGAACATGCGTCTTCTGTGGCGCCTTCTGGGTGCCAACCCCTCCGCCTCCATATCCTCTCTCATGAGGGCCACACAGGGGTCCAACTTCCCCAAGGTGTCCGTGGCCACCTACAGACGCAGGCTGGATGGCTGCCTCCTGCTCTACGCCCCCTTCTGCCCCCCGCCCCCCATCCCCCTCCCCGTGCTCCCCCTTGTTGCGGTGTCGCAGTGCTCTGTCTCCATGTGGGGCACCCTGCCCCTCCCCAAGAGCCAGGAGGAGGCAGGCGCCGACCCCGACCCCCAGGTGGACCCCGCCACTGCCGCAGACGGCATGTCCTGGGTGCATGCCATGTTTGTGCTCAGCACTGTGGACCACAGGGTGCTGCACACCGTGGTCGGGGAGCAGATCAGCTCGGAGCAGGTATGGGTACAATGCTGAGGCCGACAAGCCTTCCTCATCAAAGTTCTCTGTTCTCGTAACACTTCTAACACTGCCTGCCTCACCCCAGATTGACACCGCCCTGACCATTGCCCAGGACGCAGCTGTTGATGACGAAGCCCAGCACCAGTGTGCCGCATACCCCTACCTCGCCGTAGTCACTGAGAGGTGGCTCAACCTGGCCAGAGACCACCTGGCGACACCTGAGAAGCAGGCCCTCATCGCCCAGACTGAGAGGCTACCCCCCGTGGACAGGGTGAGGGAGAGGGCCGGCATGACCCTGGAGGCCATGACAGTGGCTGCCGAGGACCTCAAGCGCATCGAGGGGATGCCCCTGTACGAGGCCCTTCCCCCCGAGTCCCCCCTCTACTGGCTGTGAGAGGCAGGGCACACTCATGTACCCGAGGGCCGGGGGATGGGGGCACTGAGTGCTCTCCCCCGACCCCTATATGAGGCTGGGTCGACACACGTAGCGTGTCCGGCCCATCTCACCACCATCCTGGGCGATACCGCCCTGGATACCAGAATTAGTCATTGCTGCCGCTTCTCCCACTGTTGGGAGTACGCAGTCAAGTTTTTATTATAGTTGGCCTTTTCGTAAGGCATTAGTCGTCCTCTCCGGAGGCTCTCCCTAGGTTTAGGGTAATAGATGGTAACCTATTAACAGCTCTGGTGTTGCGTCTCAGTGGAGTATACCCACGGTGGTTGTCCCATCCAACAATATCGGTATATCTATTGCATCTCTGCATCAGTGTCATCCCCGAACTGCTCGTGGAACTGCACCACTGTCTCTGCCTTGGCGTCCACCTTCTGCCCGTGCTGGGCATTGGCTAAGGAGACGGTGGGCACTACATCCACCACAGTGACAGTGAGAGAAGGGGTGTCGACGGTGTACACCACCTTGAACGACCCCAGCATCAGCACCCCCTTGGATCCAGACTGGGGGTAAGTAAGGGGTTAGGGGAGGGTTACGCCCATCATATATACTCCAGCCCCCGTACCTTTGCCTCCTTATGGGTGCGTGTCTTGAGTGGGTTCCGTGCCAGGCCTCCCTTGATCATGGCCCACACATCCACCCTCGTCCCAATCTCACTCTTAGCCAGGAAGTCACACATCGAGTGCACCCTGGGGCCACTGGTATTGACAGTGTACACAACACCAGTGTCTGTCTCGGTAGGGTCTCTGCCGGCTGACGGCTGTGCTGCGTCACTGCCCGAGGAGTAGGTGTCATAATGTAACGGCAGCAGAGAGCCTGAGGTTAAGCATTATGAGACATTAAGAGAGTATATATATCGCCTAGCACACCCAGCCGCACCTTGCTGCCCCTCCTGCTGCAGCCACCCTGCCTGTGCCCCAGGGACATCGAACCCAGGGGTGTATGGCTGCAGGGCTATGATGGGGGTCTCGTCCAGCAGATCTGCCCCGGATATCGTGATGACGCCATGGGCCACGTCCACATCAGCAACAAGAGACAGAGACAGGCCAAGGGGGTTGGGGCGGAAGGGGGCCCTGGTGGCAAACATGCCTATGCGGCCCTTGCGTCTGGGGGGCAGGACCCTGGCACGGTAGTGGGCATTGCGGTCAAACTGGAAGTGCACAAAGAGGTATCCACCTGAGGGTAGGGCTAGAGATGCATAAGGAGATCTAAACACACAGGGATATGAGGTATCTGTAATCGCGTTGAGTATGTTATGTACACATGATACTTCTGACACACACCTGGGCTGACGTCGGGCAAGGCATTCCCGTCGAGCATCCTGATGTATGACACCCTGCCAGCACTCTCACCCAGGAAGGGCTGCCTTGGTGCCTCAAATCTGTCCCTTCTAGTTAGAGGGGGACATCAGTATCGATACGGTATATGTGATTGGGTAGAAGCATAGAGCAGCATCCACTTATCGACCCAAGAGAGAAAAGACTCACTGGGAGGATACTGCAACCTCCCCCCCCCCTTCCCCCCACCTGAATGTGCCCTCTGCCACGGCCACAGGGAACAGCCTCACAGCAGGTATTGGCCCCTCTCCCAGTCCCTTCTCCACCTCCCTCCGAGTGGCAGCCTCGCGTTGCTGCTGCCGCACTGTGTTGTGGTGCAGCTCGTGGGCCAGCCTCTCTGCCAGCAGTGCTGGTGTGGCCATCTCTGAGGGACACTGCATGCGCCGCCTCTCCAGCTTGAGCCGTGCCATCTGCTCAGCCTCTAGGGCCTCCAGGGCCTCAATCTCTCGCTGGCACGCATCACGCTGCTGGATATAGGTGTCGAGAAAGCTATTCACCGCATCCTCCTTTGGCATTGATCAAGAGAAAGAGGCTGTGCCACCAATGGAGGCTCCATTATGGCATACAGATACATAAACCCTTAGATTCTAGTTTGACTGTCGCTCGAATCGAGTCTCGACAGGTTCGAGAAGACTAGGCCTAGGAGTATCCCATTATATGCTACTTCACGGCTACACTTATCCGCCCAGGACTGATACATGCTACACAATAACTTTGCGAGTGCCACAAAAGAGTGGTACCAGAACATTCGCAACGTGTATACCTAAGTCCATGACAAAACAGACCAGCAGCTTCACATCAAATAACACAGTATATTGGAACATAAAACACCTATAATTACATATGCTTCAAGAGCGGGACACGAGAGAGGGAACCTTGGCCAACAAGACTGCCCTCAAATCCTCAAAGCACAATCACTCCACCTCTCCTGCTTCCTCTAATGTCTCCACCAGAGCTGCAGCTAACCTGTGTGAGTAACAGGGGGGGGGGGGGGCAATGTAAGGATAAGAAGATAACTACAACACCTACGCAAACTGCGTCCCAATGCAATGTATATATATGACACTCTACCTGATCCGATCGGTTCTTAGCCTGTACCCAAGCATGGCCAGACGAAGCACCGCCCCGTGGAGATCAAACAGGACCCCTTCCACAACTTCCAAAGCAGCCTTCTCCCCTCCCTCCCCATCTGTCACCTGCCTACGGGATGGATCCTCTGGAACCCTAATGGGGGCAGTGTATTGATCACGTGGTGAAACCACATTTGGAGGGTCAGCAGACAGTGCTGGCTGCAGCATACGAACATAGTTGTCAAGGAACAATAGCTGGCCAAACTCATGGTCAGCTTCGCCCTGGATAAGGGTTAGCAACCTGCCAAACACCTCCCTAAGCTCTGGAAGGGTGTACAGGTTGCCATCCTTCATGCGACTCCGCAAATCACGGACAATCGAGATATTAGACATGTCCTCCACCCCTAACCACGTCTAAAGCAGGATTCCGAGGATATATGACTGCGTTGGAAGGTGGAGAAGCATGAGCTCACTGACTCTGATGGACCCTCTGGATGCAAAAACCTTGGGCAACATCACTGCTAACTGACCTCTCTAGATCTACAGGGTTTGTGGCAGGTGCTGTTTAAAGATGGATCATAACCCTCGTCCGGGACCGCCCCCGGGGGTTAGAATCCATTGGGACCGGAGAGTGAGCGTAGATGCTGAGTCTGTGACCTTTGAGGCCACATCAAGTACTAACCAGTATCCCACCAACATTGTTGCCAAGGTGTTTTACCGGAAGCAATCCCTCTCACTCTCCGCGCAGCACTGTTGCTCTTGTCCAGGTATGTTGCCCCCAGTAGTGTGTGTGAATTACATGTCACTCACACATAATGTATTGTTGGTTCTACTGAGTTGCTTAGTCAGGTGCTACCCTACCAATCCTGTACCAAGGGGTGGTTCCTGCCTCCCTCTCTGCTCTCAGAAACCTGAAGGGTTACCAGCGTAGCATTCCCCGCTACGAATACCATCCTTATGTCCTAGTTCCGAGGTAACTATTCTATATGTCCTCTGTCTCACTCTTTCCACATTACTTACGACAGAGTTCAGGGTTCCCTGGAGACCCACCCCGCGTTAGATCCCTCGTGCATCAACCCCACGAACCCTGACACATACATTGCAGCTCTAGACCTGTGCCTCAACGTTGTCAGGCCTCTCAGGTGTGTTTGTTGTCACTGTGTTGCTGGGTCTGCCTCCCCTCTCTCACCTCAGTTGGCTCCATCAGTCAGGGTATGTGCACGGCAGGGTGTCTGCCTCCACTGTGGTGCGTGTTTTGCCTGCCGACCTCCTAGCCGATGACCACAAGGGCATATCCCTGGTATGTGGTGTATTGGTAGCTTTAGATAGTTATGAGTCCATGGCTTCCACCCCTGGCCTGTTCTATCCATGTTGTCCTACCCCCTCCTCTCGTATTCCCCTTCTCATACTAGGCCAGACACCCTGCCGGTCCCGTGTGGCTGCTGGGTGAGATGACCCCCTGCCCCACCCTCATACCCATCGAGAGGCCCCCCAATGCTGACCCAGAGTGGGTCACAGATGCCTCAGAGGCCCTGGATGTACGCCACGCTGTGCAGACTCTGCTCTCTGTCATGTGTGGAGGGGGCTCGTGGAAGGCGGCCCTGGTGAGCCTCGCCCCCTCCCCCCTGAGGTCCCAGATCAAGCACTGGCTGAGGACACCCCCCGTGGCGGCAGATGCCCTGGCCTATCTGAACAGAGAGTGGGAGGCGGCGTGGCAGGCTGCTGCCAGTTCGGGTGTCATCGACATGGGTGCTGTCAAGGGGGCAAGCAGGGGATCCTTTGGGTCAGGGGTGAGCGGAAGCACTCTGCAGTCGGAGGACACCCCGCATGCAGAGGGAGAGGCAGAGGGTGACGGGGACTCTGTCTCTGAGTTCCACCTGTCTGACGCCCTAGTAACATCATCATCATCATCTGAGGGGGAGGCAGGGGGGGAGGCCCCTCCCCATAGGGGTGCCTCAGTGCCGGATAGGGACACTCGAGGGCCCAGTCCTCTTCAGAGGGACTCGTCCAACCTGGCCAGTCTCTACCGTAAGCTAGGGGGGGGGAGAGAGAAGTCCCTAGCGTCCATCAGGAGACTGAGTGTGGATGCGTATGCCAGGAGGCAGGATGAGAGGGAGATGGAGGCACAGCGATCCCGGGCCATGTTTGGGGCGAGTGAGTCCAGCAGTGAGGGAGAGAGTGCCCAGTCAGAGAGCGATGACTCTACTGGCTCCAGTGTGGGTACCCTGCCCTACACGGATGGGGTTAGCGGCATATCCCCAGGGCACAGGGACCAGCTCCTGTCCCTGGGGGTGGGTCAGGGGTCATCAGAGGACAGGGACTGCCATACTGAGGAGGAGAGTGTGAGTGCACACCAGTCAGAGCACGGCATGTCCCATGGAGAGAGGGAGACAGAGGGTGGCTTCGAGAGTGTCCCTGCTGACGTGAGCCCCCGACCTCAGCTGAACATCCTTGATCTGGTTGTGGACATGAGTGTGGACACTGCCTCGCCCAAGGTGGCTAGGGCAAAGAGAGAGAGAGAGAGGAGAAGGGCGGAGATGCTGAAGAGGGAGAGGGAGAGAGAGGAGAGAGAGAGACAGAAGCAGATGGAGGAAGAGCGCTCCCCGCCAACGCCCCCTGATGTTCCACCCTTCGGTCAGAGTGCTGACTCCTCAGAGACAGAGCCTCTGTCTAGCCAGGGTGGAGAGGATATAGGGTCAGACCCTATGGGAGAGGGGGAGGGTGAGGAAGAGCAGCCTGACAGCGGCCAGTCCCCCCAGCGTCTTCCCATGTGCATGATGAATGGACCCAGAGACATGTCGGACGATGAGCCCCCCTCCTACTGCCCCCCTGTCCCCTCTAGGTACATGGTGGATATGGGGGAGGGGGGGGCGCCTAGCAGTTCTGACAGGCCCCCAGACCGTGGCCCTAGTGTGCCTGTGGACCTAGTTGACATGACCCACACCATAGACGGGGAGAGTGAGTCCGACGGGGTCACCAGGGTGCACAGCGTGTCTGTCCTGGAGTCAATGTCCCAGGGGGGTAGGGGTGTGTCCTCCCCCTGTGCAGAGTGCCTCAAGCCAGGGACACCACTGGGGGCAGAGGGTGTGGGTCTCTCCCTGTCCCCCTCCGTGTCCACCCCAGGTGCCCCTCATGATAGCACAGCTGACACACCCTCTGCACCCAGTGGCCAGATGCTGCTGGTCCCTGACAGAGGCAATGCCCATACAGACCAGGTCTACCACATTCACCCTGATGACACAGAGAGCAGGGGTATGGGGCCTAGGTGCTGCAGTGTGGCCCATGGACTGGATGACGGCAGTGGTCAGGGGGCAGGGGCACAGAGAGACAGGGGTCAGATATCAGTATATGGGGATGTGCCTCTCTGGGCGTCCCCCTCATCTGAGGGGGCCCCAGCTAGGGCCTCTCTTGATGGAGGTGTGGGACCTGAGCGGTATGTGTCGTGGGAGGTGACTGTGGTGAGGCTGGACAGGGCCCAGACATTTGGGGTCGGGGTGGGCATGAGAGACAGGCTGGCCAAGGGGGACCAGTCCTCCATCACATCCTCCTTCCTCTACCTCCACTCTCCCTCCATCCCACCTGGGCCCACAGACAATGCATACATAGCAGATGTGCGCTTTGCCAGACAGGACAGGCTCACCCTCCTCTTTGACAGACTGTTCAACCAACTCAGTGTCACACACAACCAGAGGGAGGTGGGTGTGGTGTACTCAGTGGCAGGGGCAGGGGCTGTTGGGCCTGGGCATGTCCTGGTGCCCTACTTCCTGCTGAACGGTGCTGAGGTGGAGGTGTCCCCGGCTGTTATGCACGACGAGCCCCCCACCCTGCCCCACCCTCGTACCTGGGGCTTCCACCACTCTGGGTCCCATGTCCAGACCATGGACAGAAGGGCCACCTTGATAGGGCCCAGAGACAGTGTGGCACTGGCCCCTGGGTCCGTGTCTCTGACCCAGTCTGAGGGGTGTGACACCCATGTGTGGAGGGTGCTCGTGGCAGAGGTCGAGGCTGGGTGCCGCCCCGTGCTGGAGGTTGGCCTGGCCCAGGTGCCCCATGGGACAGTGGATGACACCCTCTCTCTCCATCTCCACCTCTCCCACGGGTCGACCAGGTCTGTCCCCCTCTACACCTTCAGTCCCAAGCGCATGCAGTGCCGCACCCTGCGTGTGTCCCAGAGACAGACCCTGCCTAAGGTCAAGGCGGGCTCAGTTCTCTCCCTGGTGTACACCCCCGCCCAGTCCCTGTTCAAGTGCAGGGTCAACAGGGGCATGTACAGAACCATGCACTGCGAGGGAGGGCTCTCCCCAGATGGCCCCGTCGTGCCTGTCTTTGCCGCAAAGGGGGTCAGGCTCACCTTGCTTGGTGAGGATACCCCTGTGGGTAAGGGGTGCATGTGTTGCTGCTGAGGGTGTGTGGAGAACGCGGAGTGGGTGTGTTTTTGTGAGTGCCTCCTTTTGGAGGGATAGGTTGTACAGAGAGACGTTTCTTGTGTGTGTGTGTGTGTGTGTGTGTGTGTGAATAGGATCTTCTACCAGTGAGGGAGTCAGTTTCTAAATAGATGTGTGTGCGACAGTGAGCTTCTCTTGGCTCAAGAGTCTGGCCCAGTGATGATCAGAATCTGTCTACTCAAAGAGTTGGTCGCCTACTAGACGTCAGGGACTCAAAGCAACTCATGTATTGGTCAAGTGGATTTGAATCAGAACTTTGGCTAATTGTTGCACTCACAAAGACATGTAGTACGAGTATAGAATCTATACTATAGATTGAGTAAATGACGCGATTCGTGACTAATCATTCGTCTAGAGGATAACTATTCAATTATATCATCATGCGTGATAAGACTGTATCGTCCAACATACAAAGGCTTTGGTCCACATCATCAGGCGACGGTGGTTTTCCGAGTCACTATCATTGCCAGTGCAACATGCACACGCACTGCGTGACGCAGCATGAAGGGTAGCATGAAGAGAATCAACCGATGAACCCAATGCCACATCGGAGTATCGATTTAAGAGCACCGCGTAGCAGAACTCTCAATGACTAAACTAATTGTCAAGATATATCTGTCTCTTGATCACTTGAATGTGACATTGCGGAGTTCGCTCAGAGAACCATTCCCACTGGAATATCCAGGTGTATGACACTTTGAGTCGAAGTTCGACCTCATCAGACCGCTTTGCCACATTCCACTCATGCAATTCATTCCAGTACATGGGGAGAACAGTACTCCAATGAGATCGCCACAGAGGAATTGTGTGCCCGCTGATCAAGTACGAATATCCCCATATGTGTCATGCAGTGCAGCAGCCATAGGGCTTCAACCACCCCTTCGTTGTGACCAACACAATTGCCTACTGTATCCACAGTCAAACCTCACACACATGATTGGGAGTATTCTTACACTTCTCTATTACTATCAGTTGCACTCACACACAACATATGCGGAGACACCACCACCAATGCCCCCTATCCAACCCACTCAGTTGTTGAGCATCATGAGGATGTACATGAATATGTTGAGCACATCAAGGAACAGGGTGATGGCACCCAGGACATACTCCTCAACTGGGGGTGAGGCAGGGGGGGAGGAGGAGAGAGAGAGAGAGTGAGAGAGAGAGAGTGAGAGAGAGAGAGAAGGGTAAAAACAGAGCGGTCTGAGGGGGATACGAATATCAAGACTTGTATACCGACCACTGGTCAGTCTGCCGTATACATATTACTCATTCGTAGGTTACACTAATTGCATACATATCGGTGTCCCCATAACCCCTCTACATCTACACCACTATCACTGGTGTATGTACCTGGCAGCTTCTTGGCGATGAGCTGGGTGTCGATGAGGAGGTACACAGAGAAGATGGCGGCGAAGAGGAAGCTGGGGTGAGGAGGAGAGGTGGGGGGCGGGACAGTATGCATGTATACAGACCACAAGGAGGCACAGTCCCGTACCAGAACATGGAGTCCAGGAATGGGATCCAGATGCTCCAGATGCAGGCGAAGAGAGCACCGATCAGGAGGCCGAACATCATGGGGTAGAGGTATGTGAAGTCCTGAGGTTGGGAGCGGAAGCAAGGATCGAAGTAGAAACTGGATACCAACCCATACGAATAAATCACACACATATATGTGGAGATACAGCCCCTCTCACGACCCCTACCTTGTCGGTTGTGAAGGCATACACTGTGATGGCGCCAAACACACCCAGGGTGATGGTGGCAGCGGCCAGGACCTCAGTGAGGTCGCTCATGGCCACGATCATACCACAGGTGATGCCCATAGTGCCGGCAAAGACGTACAGCATGACCTAGGGGTCAGGGGAGAGGTAACACACTCAGAACAAAGTGCCTTTAGACTTCGAATAGCAAAACATACATATACAGATACGCCTCTCTTACCAGGTTGACTGGGTACCGCTTCCTGAGGATGATGAGGGGGATCAGCTCGATGAGGGGGGCAAAGCAGGCAGTCCAGTAGAGACCTGGGTCAGGGAGAGGAATGGAGTTGGTTTTATGTATGAGAGGTATGTGGAGTACCCAAATGATATCTGATGGGTATCTGAGGAGTACATCCCACCCCCCAACGTAGAGATATATCTATACTATACATATGCACCCACCCCAGAACTGGGACTCGTGTGCATTGAAGTAGCTCATGACAGGGGGCAGGCTGAAGATGGCACACTCGACCACAACAAGGGCAATCATGGACAGCATCAGGGCGTACACCTGTTGGGTTAGCGCCAAAGAGAACAGTACACGAGAATCAGACAAATCTGAAGTACCTTCCTGATGAACTGCAGACGGAGGGACACTGCGTCATTAACAAGCCCCTTGGGGCTTGTCACCGGCATAGCGGAGTAGGAAGTCTCTGATGTAAGCCACAAGTGCAATTACTCAGATCGTGTATATTGGTTGTCTCTGAGTCATCGGTGTCGTGGACGAAATAGGTATAGTATGGACTCACACACACCCAACCAGACAGAAACCATAACCCAAAACCACAGCACATAAACGTGATGTGCCGAGGTGTCAACAATAAGCACATTACACACCACAACAATATCAGTGAGGGATAGGGATAAGGATTGAGGGCTATTTCATCCACGCTGACCCACCAAAAGTATATCAAAGTACTTCTCTAACCATAACGCCACTAATTCCACGCCAATAGATACATATATACCATACCTGCAGAGTACATCTCAGGGACTTGATGAATGGAGATGTTGGATACCTGCGAAGCATGTTTTTGCCAATATCTGAGTAGTTAAACCCTTTCTATCGCTCGAAACCGCAGAAGGACTTCAGCAGCCTGGTCGCTGATGATAGCCGCTTCTCCCTCACGCACACTACAATGTAACACTATTTATTCTCTAACAACGTAATCTTTATATTCAAATAATACAGGAGAGATGAGGCACCCAATCACTACCAGCATAAGCACTGGCTAAATAGACTGGATACCCTCTCCATAGACAGGCCATGTGCCAATACCAGCCCCTGCCTCACTCAGTGACTGAGTCAGTCTCACTCAGTCTCGAGCCTGAACAGAGACACCCCCACCATGGTGGCGCTGATGAGGAAGAGACCAGAGGCCACGACGAGCATGGCATAGGCCACCCAGTTGCGGGACAGGAAGGTGGAGTAGGGGGTGTCGAGGTGGGGGCGCTGGATCTTGGCAGATACGGCACGGGGCACACTGCGGGACAGCACGGCGTCCTCCTCATCCTCGGAGGCCTCGGTGGAGAACTCGAGGTACTGGGTGCGGTGGCAGAGCACCTCTCTCTGCAGCCTCTTCCTGGAGTATATCTGCATCAGGGCAGGGGAGAAGAGCAGGAACACTGGGGTGAGAGGGGAATGTCATTCAGTATCACTGTTGCAATGACAATGAGATAGAGAACAAACGCACATATATACGGCTCATTCACTCACCGAATCCTGTGAGGCCTGTGACCTCGACCACAATGCCAAAGTCCTTGACAGCCGCACAGGCCACAATGGGGATGATGGCACACAGAAGGGCCACAAGCATGTAGCCAAGGCGGGGGTTGGTGTCACGCATGGTGACCTGGGGGGTGAGAACCAGACGCATACATGTAGATATATGTGTGAACTGGCAGGGCTGGGTACCTTGGCGGGTAGGGTCTTGTAGAGGTTGCCTGCAATGGTCACAACGTGGAGCAGGAAGGCAGAGAAGGCTTCGACGCAGGGGAACACCAGGATGAGGGCCTGGGGGGTCAGGATTACTCACACAACAGTCAAAGACTACATTCACGCATGTACCTTGATGACTGGTCCGTGGTATGTGCTCCAGTTGAGGGAGATGATGCTCTCGCTCTCAGTGCCAAAGTACGCGGCTGCGGCACTGCCAAAGATGGTATAGAAGGTGCATGTGGTGAGGAAGGCAGCCCTGGAGGTAAGACACGAAAGAGAGAGAGACAACTATACTGGAGTGAACCCTGTCTTTGGCCCCGAAGGCAAAGAGCCCATCCTTGTCGAGAATGAAACAGGAGTATACGATATGCCGCAACGGTAATGTAAGGTCATAATCAGGGGTATATGAATATGACCAAGAGTGCATCCACACACTTGGCTGACCTGAACATGGAGTTTGCCTTCTTCTTGTTGGAGATCATGGAGGTGAGGCCTGGGATGGAGTGGTGTGCCATGGAGGCAAAGATGGTGCTGGACGCCATCTGGCGGTGAGGGGATGGTGGGGGGGGGGGGGGGGGGGGGGGGGGGGGGGAAGGGGGGAG
>BDIP01000903.1:0-13770 GCA_003568945.1 Kipferlia bialata
CACTGACAATGGTAGTACAATCGTTCACACTGTACAATGTACACAAAGAAACCTGATTAAAACGTAACTGGTAATCTATTCAATTAGAATTCAATATCGAAGTCCGGTCGGAGACACGTATCGATAGAAGTATCGATGCATATCTAAGACCTGGACCAACTCGACATACCAGTGAATGCTAGACATTCCCAAGTACCGAGCCTCTCTCTCTCTCTCTCCCCCTCTCTCTCTAGACCCTCATTAAGGACCTATGTAACGCAAGCTGACAATAGATTCTTCCTCTCTCTCTCTCTCTCTCTCTACACCCTTAAAGTGGCATGTTGAGGAAGGGAATGCTGTTGAAGAAAGACATGGCGATGTCATCATCCTTAGCCCCCTCTCTCTCTCCCTCTCTCTCCTTCTCCCTCTCTTTCTCTCTCTCTGAACCTTCCGTAGTCACACGTGACCTCTCTCCCTCTGCACCCTTAATGCCACACTTTCTCGCCCTCTCTCTGGGTGAGAGAGGGAGGTTCTCATAGCTATCCTTCTCCGCCTCGCCCTCTCTCTCTCTCTCTACACCCTTAATGTCAGGCATTGACTGCAGTGACCCCTGGAGAGGCAGTACATCTGCCACTCTCTCTCTCTCTCCCTCTACAGCTGCAATCTCTGTGACAGAAGCCCCTGAGACCAAATGCTCTCTCTCTCTCTCTCTGTCTCTCTCTCCCCCATGATCTCTCTCCCTCTCCCTCTCCCTCTCCCTCTCCCTCTCCCTCTCTCTGCTCCTAAAGGCAACACGTAAAGAGTCACCTGGGTGTAAGGCGGTAGAATGAGGATTGCAATACTGTAAATACATATATATAGTATACTACAGAACCGACGGCAAAATAGTTGGTATACCTGGAGCATGGAAGTATGGCCGAGATCTGGGGGGAGGGGGACGGAAGGGGATAACCTAGGAGTGAGGTACAGAGAGAGAAAGAGAGAGAGACGGAAGGATACAACCTCAGTGAACAGGGTGCTGGGTATCTAGGTTGTAAGTATCTGTACCTTAGGTAGCACCAATCCAGGGCTCCATCTATATACATATATCACAGTATATAGATATACACATCTATACATATGTATAGAGTACCTTGGGTAGCACTAAGCCAGGGTTCTTGTTCTGCTTCACCACCTCCATCATCTGTTTGGGTGCCTCAAAGACATACCGCCTACTGCTACCTCTCTCTCTCTCCCTGTAATGCCTCTTCCTCTTTGACTTGGCCGTCTGGCGTTTGACCGTCTGGACGTTTCGCCGTTTGGGTGGGTGGGGCGGGAGAGCTGCACCGAGTCCCCGTGTGCGGGTGTCTCTCTCTCTCTCTCTCTTGACGGGACGCCTCCCTCTCTCTCTCTTTCCCTCTATATCCCTCTTGCCTAGTTGTGTGCCTGCTGCTTTGGAGTTGTACCCCTGGACCAGGAGCTGTGGTAAGGGGTATTTAGATATATATATTCATCAATATGATGGAGAGAGAGAGAGAGAGTTGTACCCCTGGACTAGGAGCTGGGATTAGAGGTATTTAGACATATATATATAATCATCTATATGATAGATAGAGAGAGAGAGAGTTGTACCCCTGGACAAGGAGCTGGGGTTAGATATATATATATAGATATATGCACACACACACATATATTAATATATATATATATACATATACCAAAGAGAGAGCAACCACTGGACAAAAACCAAGGGTTTGGGGTATATATTGTATCAAAGTATACATATAGTACATATGTATACCTTGACAATCTCCCTGAACACCCCCCTGATCACCCCCAGCACATTGAGGCAAAGATCTCTCTCTCTCCACTAAACAGTAACTAGTATATATAAATATATATATATATATATAAATATATATATATATATATATATGTGCGTGTGTACACATTTACCTTATCTATCTCCCTGAACACCCCTCTGATCACACCCAGCACATTGTGGTCTAGGTGGGGCCAGTCGGTGGTGAGGTCACGTACAACCTAGGGTAAGGACATATATAGAATGAGAGAGAGAGCGAGGTGGGGCCCGTCAGGTGGACAGACCTGATGAGATGATGAAGTACGTAATCATCGCCATATACAGAAATACACATGCATACATACACACATACACACCTCGTTGAATATGGCCTCTGCCCCACCATCTCCCTACATATACTCATATGGTAATATCAATAATAGTATAATAGTATATATATATATGTGCACACTGATAATATCTATACCTCGTTGAATATGGCCTCTGCCCCACCGTCTCCCACAAGCCTGGGTATAAGGGGGGGGGATGGGAGAGAGAGAGAGCGATAGTGATATGTGCTCCACTAAGCTGAGGGACTATCCATATAGAGACACAGACAGAGAAGACAAGTACCAGTTTGACACTGTCTGTGTCACGACGCACTGTCTTGAATATAGTAGTGATACTATATGAATCTATACTATAGAGTATACTATAGAGTATTCTGTTACTATTATATACCTGTTTGACACTGTCTGTGACACGAGGGCCTCAGTACGTCTGTGGCGGGGGATCTGTAGAGTCAGGGAGAGAGAGAGAAAAAGAGAGAGAGAAAGAGAGAGAGAGAGAGAGAGAGAGAGGCCCTCAGTGCGTCTGGGGCGGGAGCCAATCATAGTATACAAAAGTACTATATATAGAGAGTACATATAGTGAGTTTATATAGTATACTATACCTTGATCAGCCCCCTCAGGAGTATGGCCAGCAGCACAGAGTGCCTGTCTCTAAGGGTGAGAGGTGTATCCATTTGTATACAGATATATACTCCTATAGCTAAAATCAATATCTGAACCACACCCCCACACTGTCAAAGTGGGTGTTTCATTGAGAATATAATATAGAATATAATATAGGATATATAATATAGTATTTACTTATGTTAATACATCACTATTATATGCACATACATACCTATCTGTAACTGGACCTCACCCCCATACTGTCAAAGTGGGTGTTGACACACATTGTATAGTATAGGAATTAGTATATACATATATTTATATATATATATATATATATATATGTGTGTGTGTGTGTGTCTTTGCGTACCTGTATCTATAGCTGGACCTCACCCCCACACTGTCAAAGTGGGTGTTGACACTGGCCAGGATCTGGCGGAACCAGGCTTAGAGTGAGAAGGGTATAGAGAGAGAGAGAGAGAGAAGGAGGGAGAGAGATAGGTGTTGTCACCTGCTAGGATCTGGCAGAACCCGGCTGAATGGTAAGGGTGTAGAGGGAGAGAGAGTGTGTGTGTGAGAGAGAGAGAGACAGGGTGCCGGGAGTGAGAGAGAAAGCCAGACACTGGAAACGACAGGTGATACTATATACTAGAGGAAAGGACAGAGGGGGGGGGGGTCAGAGAGAGAGAGAGAGAGGTATGGCAAACGTACGTGAGTTCCTCATGACGTTGATGTGGGTGTACAGACAACTCTCCCTCTCTCTTAGTATATATATACACACATATATAAATGTATCATTATGTATGTATACTCACGTGAGTTCCTCATCACATTGATGTGGGTGTACAGACAACTCTCCCTCTCTCTCTCAATATACTCACATACTAATATAGCATATATACATGATACACTATACATATACATATACTTACGTGAGTTCCTCATCACATTGATGTGCGTGTCCTTCATCAGAGTGGCAGAGATGGAATAGCCGCCAGTGTTGGAACCTATCCACTCCTGGGATAAAGGGGGTAGACCGAGATAGAGGGAGAGAGAGAGAGGGACAGAGAGAGAGACAGAGAGAGAGAGAGAGTGATATGGAGAAGTCGGCAGTGTTGGAACCGATCCACTCCTGAGAGTAAGGGAGGAGAGGGAGAGAGAGAGAGAGAGAGAGACACTCCAGCTCTGGTTGTCAGTGTAAGAGAACGTGTAGGTGTGTGGGGCAAAACATTGATATATAGGGGGTGTAAGGATCCCATAAAACGGAGTCAAAGTGTAGGGGAGACAAAGAGAAAGGGGGGGGGCAGGAGAGTAGGGAGGGGAGGGGGGGGGGGGGGCCAAAGGATAAATACCACAAAAACCCAAAATCCCCCCCCCCCCCCCCCCCCCCCCTCTCTCTCTCTCTCTCTCTCCCTTCTCGTAAATACTCTCTAGGCTGACTGTGTTGTCTGTTGTCTGCACATACAGAGACACTGTATAAACTCCTAGAATGAGTCTTCTTCTTTCTCCTTCTCTCTCTCGCTTGTTTTGGCATTCTCATGTATTGCCACTGCCTCCAGAAGAGACTCATTTACTTCCCTCTCTGCCTCACATATGTATGTATGACTCCATACAATGATCATATATGTTATTATTCATCACTCTCTATCTGTTCTGTCTGATTCCAGGTCAGACTCATCATCTCTGCCTCCTCTCTGTATGACACGGACAGTGATGCACCCAGGACATCCAACCCAGACCCCATATGCCTAGTGTGAGTGTGTATATATGTATACATTGCATATATATATATAGAGAGAGAGAGAGACAGAGAGTAATATACTGAGAGTCCAACACAAAATAGTATATACAACCAGGTACTGTATATGTACCTCTCACCCCCCAGGTATGTGGATGCCACTGACATTGCAGACTCAGAGATTAATATTTAAATATGTTTATGTATACTGAGTCATTTATGTGTATACCCTGTATATATACTTGTCTCACCCCCCAGGTATGTGGATGCCACTGACATTGCAGACATCGAGGAGGACTGGGTACTCACAGGTATGTACATTATATTATGAACTCAAGCATCCAGTGACACATCACTCTATGTCACTCTATATGAATGAGAGTATATATATGGTATATCTATACACATATACTCTTCTAACCCAGGCACCACCGAGATCAAGCACAGTGACAGAAGTCCGGTCTGGGACACTAACATCGGTACGAGCCTCCTAGAGCATATTTCTATGTATCCATCTATTATACTTGTTCTTGAACACTCTTTCGTCATTGGATACATTTCGCTCCATCTGTATTTACTATGATTAGCCTGCCAGGTCGCTCCTACAAGTTTTACATTTGCAATATAATGTATCTCTCTGATGCAATGTGAACCTGCTCCACTCACACTCAGACGTCCCCCTTGACCCCGACAGACCCATCCTTCTCAAGGTGTATGACGTGGATGACCCGTCGCAAGTCGCAAAGTGGGTCAAGACATATATATAGTAGTATATAGTAGTATATACATCATAGTATATAGATACATATCTGCATAGTATATATGGTAATACCATACTGTCTTTGACGTGGATGACCCATCGCAAGTGGCAAAGTAAGTATATATAGTACTCATATATAGTACTCATATTATATATGTCATTGTATACGGTGAGTACATCGCTATATTGTGTAATGACGTGGATGACCCGTCACAAGTGGCAAAGTGAGTGATGGCATGCGGTAATGTATGAGTGATAGTATATATCTCCAGTGGTACTCACTATTCCACACACAGTTTTGATTGAAATGTCTTCTTCTAAGCTGTATATTCCCTGTCTCACTCCCAGGTTTGACCAGCATGACTTTCTGGGCCAGACAGAGACAAGGTATGTATATTATATATATTTATATATATAAATTAGTATATATATTGGAAGATATATTAGTGTACATTAGTATATATATATATATGTGTATGAATGCTATTGTATATACATAGTATGAGTGTAGTAACATAGATTCTCTGTCTCAGCATGACCTCCTGGGCCACACAGAGACTAGGCATGTATATATATGCGGATATATATATATTACTATGGTCACCTCTGTCTCTTACCGCCAGTGTTGGCGCCCTGCTGTCTGCCGAGGGTCAGACTGTCACTCTGCCCCTGCTCTACTTCCAGGTACTCTTCGGTCTCTCTCTCTCTCTCTCCCCCTCTCTCTATGTATATATATTAGTGTATGCATCTAAAATTGTTTCTTTACCCCCCGGGCCAGTCCGACCACTCCATATGCATTTATATATATATTCTCTGTCTCTAAGTATCTATATATATATTCATATGTATATTGTGCATTATTGCACTCATCCTCACCCCAGGGCCAGTCCGACCACTCCCTCAGCCAGTTCACACCCAATGTGCCAGGTGGGTTATGGTATACACACTTACACAAGCATATATGCATAGATATATTTGAGATGTATCTTCCCCCCAGGCTGGCCCTATGGCATGACTCCAAGATATATGTAGATATATAGATATATATATATATATTTATATATGGTGTTCATTAGTTAACTATCCCATTACACATATTTACTAACCCAGGCTGGTCCTATGAGCCCGATGGCATGACCCCTAGAGATAGGGAGGAGAGGGAGAGGGAGAGAGGGAGGGAGGGGGAGAGAGAGAGAGGGAAGGTTCCCTCCAGGTGTAGGACCAGCACCATATCCCTGTGCATCAAGGAGTTCCTAAACACAGGTGAGTTTGATATATAAATACGTATATACATCCATATTTAGATATGTATCCTCATGTCTCTCTGTACATCAAAGAGTTCCGCAACACAGGTATGACATCCACACCCCAGATGTGCGGCTCTGCATTGTTATCACCTTCATACCTGCTGATTCTCCCAGATTTATACATATCTCTCTAACTCTCTATATATGTATGTCACGTATATATATATGAAGTATTGCTCACCACCAGACGTACTCTCTCTGACTGTCACCTTCCCCCCCCCCCTGCTATACCTCCATATTCATGTACTCTCTCTCCCTCTCTCTATTATACTCACACCAGATGTTCTGTCCCTGGCCGTCACCTTCTCCCCCCCTGCCCTCCATCCATATATATAGTATACATACTCTCTCTCTCTCTTATCTCTATTCGTATGTACTAGTCTCACACTAGACGTCCTGTCCCTAGCTGTCACATTCTCCCCCCCTACCCTATCTATATATCTTTACTATGTTTCTCCCCCTCTATTATACTCACACCAGACGTCCTGTCCCTGGCCGTCACCTTCTCCCCCCCTGCCCTGCCTCTAGATCCATACTTTCTCTCTTTTTCTCAATCTTCTCACAATAGATGTTCTGTCCCTGTCTGTCACCTTCTCCCCCCCTGCCCTGCCTCAGCAGGAGAAGGAGGGGGAGAGAGAGGGCGCCACTCTGTCTGTGGACAAGAGGGTGGATGGACAGTGGGTGGAGGCATTCAGAGGGATAGAGAGTAGGTATGTATGTATATAGTATATATATATATATATATAGAGAGAGAGAGAGAGAGGGGGAGAGAGAGAGAGAGGGTGCCACTCTGTCTGTGGACAAGAGGGTGGATGGACAGTGGATAGAGGCATTTAGAGGGATTGAGAGTAGGTATGTATATATTTACCTTTTCATTGATATTCTAGTATTGTGTATCTCACCCCAGGGGTGGTGGGACAAGACCAGGGGACAAGGCATTCATGCTGAGGTACTATATATATGTGTATGTATATATACCCACATATATATGTGTATACAATGTATATCTATGCATCCAGGGGACAAGGCATTCATGCTGAGGTAATAATAATGGATATGTATATTTATATATACATACACACACATATATATATGTATATATGCATCTAGGAGACAAGGCTGCTCAGGAAATATATGTGATGCCGTAATGTGTAAGTGATGTATTGGATATCCGTGTATGGGGCAATGTGAGGGTTCCAACAACACACCTACGTTACGATGTGGTATCAGTTGGTACATATGTCTGTCTCCCCCCAAGCTCCCCTACTACAAATACTTAGCATTCTATTTCCAAAATTATTGCGAATACAATAGCTTACCCCAGGCTCCCCTACCCCCTTGTCTACCCCGACTCCCTCCTGGCATCTGGACCCCCAGCTGATGCAGGTGGGTATCCTATATATATATATATATATATATGCATGTATACCATATGTGTTGAATAGACCCACAGCTGATGCAGGTACACTCCAAAATTTTGCTATAGACACAAGAATACAACACCTATACATTGCTCCATTACCATGGTAAAGTTCAATCTTATACAATACCTCTCTATTGATGGACATAACCAATACATAGTGACTCCAGATGACCCCCTGGACACCCTGGTCTCCCTGCCATGCATATTGCATCACCTCATATATTATATATATACTCTACACATTCTATACTTGCCCTTATATCCAGATGACCCCCTTGACACCCTGGTCTCCCTGCCATGCATACTTTATCACTATGTATACTATATATATACTCTATACATAACTAATACACACCGACTCCAGATGACCCCCTTGACACCCTGGTCTCCCTGCCCCTGTGTGCTGGGGGGACACCCACCCTGCGGTGCAGACTCATGTGAGTATTTGTATATACACATACATCAATGTATATATGTATATGGTAACGATACTGGGACACCCACCCTGCGGTGCAGACTCATGTGAGTATTTGTATATATACATATATATAGGCACAAACATTTGTGTAGTGATACCTAAATACTTCCATCTATGAAACGTACTTACAAATGAACATGCAATTATCCTTAGTGTGAGACATCCCCATTTAGAATATATGTATCTTCATTCTTCTGTCCGTCTTATTCATTAGGTATGAGAGTCATTACATAGTCTCTTACACAGTATATATGCCTTGCTTCAGTATCAGTTGTTTATTGCCAATCACCAGAACTAATCATCAGGTATTAATATGAGAAGACCACCTTCTTTGGCCGTTTGCTCAAGTATCATTCATATCACTATAGTATATTATGTATTACTATAATATGTATTTTAGTACCTTACACAAGGTATGAGAAGACCACCTTCTTTGGCCGTCTGAGACGCAAGAGGAGGCAGAAGAAGCAGGCCTCTAGACCAGTGTCACCAGATAGGGAGAGAGAGAAGGAGAGGGAGAGGGAGAAGCTGTTGCTCGACTGCGCTCAGGTATCATTGTAGAATTACCATTGTATTTGAGTAATTCATTTTTTTCCTTCTTGTATTGTGTCGTTGTAATTGACTCAAGTCATATTTCAATATTTCATTCATTACTCTTATGACCAGATCTGTCTGGGCCCCATGGGAGAGGGCACGCCCCAGGTGGTGGATACAGAGGGAGGTGAGGGAATATGTATATATATATATATATATATATGTATGTATAATGTCATCAGGTGGTGGATACAGAGGGAGGTGAGACATTATATATATGTATGTATATGTGTATATAGTATGTCATCAGGTGGTGGATGCAGAGGGAGGTGAGGCAATGCGTATATCATACTGATGCAACTCATCCGGGATAATGCCTTGTTGTTCATATGTTAGTGTTTACAGTATATGTCCTACAGTAACTAAGGTGAGTGCTGCATATATATATATATTGCAGTCATTTACCCTCAGCCCCCCACCCCTGTGCCTCTGTGGTATATACCAACTGCATTCTTAGTACTGTATGTGTTAATTGTCCTTACTATGTATGTGTGTACTATAATATGACACTGACCCTTAGCCCCCCACCCGTGTGCCTCTGTGGCATCTGTCAACAGGATACACCTCCCAAGCTTCCAGGTACAGTATGTATATATACACATACTAATTAGTATATATATATATATATATATATATATGATCATATTGTTTCACCTGCCCAGTTTCCAGGTATATTGTGTATATATACACACATACATGATTATATAATAGATATTATAAAAATATGAAATGAATTATCTACAATTGTACAAATATATATGTAGTATTCGTCGTGTTTGTAAAATAGTCTCTCTTTGCTTTGTTCTACTGTCTCATATCCTCTGGAGCGTGTGAGTCTGGGCTTGAATACTTGATAATTAGAGAGTATATTGTATTTTGATACATAGTACTGTGTCTCACCCTCAGGAGCGTGTGGAGTCTGGCCTTGACCTGAGACTGGCACTGCTGGTGGACATGACACACTCGGAGACAGGGTGGGTATATGTATAGTGGACCAAAATTGAATCACAATTAGTTTCTATCCGCAGAGTCTATATCTCACCCCAGCAGTACCCCCAGTGCCCCCTCCGATTCAGTTGGTGCACGGCACAGAGACACACGGGCTGGGGCAGGTTTGGGTATATATTGTTGTGTATAGTGTATATTGTTGTATGTATTAACTTTGCCTAGTGAACTCGATAATACTAGTGTATGCCAATTTGTGGCGTTGGAGTTTGGTTCTTTCACTTACCTCTCAGGCCGCGTTGAGAGCGTGAGGGAACCCCTACTCGCAGTCCTCAACACCCTATCATTCTTCAAGGTATATTGGGCATATATATATTGACTATATTAAACTATATTTGAAAACCCTTGACTTCTCCTGACCTCCCCAGGGACCTGTCTGGACCTCTGGGTTTGGGGCAGTATCACAGAAGAGAGTGGGTGAGGGGGAGACAGGACTATGTGCCCCAATCACATTCCCAAAGGTGGGGGTCTTGTATATATATATACTATATATACATGTGTGTGTATATATATATACTGTATATATATGTATATGTATATATATGTATATTGAGTAGAATTGCATAGACAGATAGCGAGTCCCAATCACATTCCCAAAGGTAGGTCATGGTACATTTTCACATTCTTTTCTAGATGTCTATGTGTTTCTCACCCCAGCCCCCCTCTAACAGTGACCCTGACCCCCATGTCTTACCACACTCTATAGAAACACATGCATTTACACACTATATATATTGTATCTCTCAACATCTGTCTCATCCTAGTCCCCCTCTGCTGGTGACCCTGACCCCCATGTCCTGCCCAGTCTGAATAGTGTGGTGGAGGGTTATGACAAGGTGGGTAGATATATTCAAGAGTATATATATGATATGTACTAGTTCAGTCTCTGAATAGTGTGGTAGAAGGATATGACAAGGTATGAGAGAGAGTTTGTGTATGTATTGTAGATATGCAGCAGTATACCATGTATATTATACAGTGTGATAGAGGGTTATGACGAGGTGGGTATATATACAAGAGTATATATATATATATATATGTGTGTGTGCGTGTGTGAGTCCATTTGATATGTACTAGTTTTGCATCTGGCCAATGTGGTGGACGGGTATGACAAGGTACGAGAGAGCCATATGTAAGTATTATATATACACAGGAGTGTATACCACGTGTATGATATATACTATAATTGCCTTATATAGTGTATGTATTATGCTGTGTTTCTGAGGTTTCTCTCTATTGGAAAGGTCTAGATATTGACGTCCACCTTTCCCATTCCGTCTGACCCCTAGGTCTGTTCCACCCTCCAGCCCTCCTCTCCCTCACTCCTGCTGCCATGCCTCAGGTCGGAGATACTGTGTACTATACCACTACTTATATATATACACATACTCTATAGGCATAAGTGATAGTATTTGTGCATATGTGTCACTCCTGCTGCCATGCCCCAGGTGATAGATATTCATATATGAAAGCATACATGTATACGTATATATGCAAAAGTGTGTATACTGTACTTACGTCCTGCTGCCATGCCTCAGGTGACAAATGTAGTCAGTACTATTCATATACATGGAACTAGATACATACTATTTATCCTTCGTCCCTGTGTATAGAGTACCCCAGCACTGACTGTCAGGCGTTTCTACAACTCGTCCTTTGCCCAGTGTGACAATGAGGGTGGCATGGATAGTGGCAAGCAGACCTTCACCCTGCTGGTTATCCTCACAAACAGTGTGGTGGTGGACTATTGCAGGTACAGTTTAATATAGGCTATTATTATTGTGAAAACCGTTGTAGGTTATGCTGAGAGCAATACCAGAAAGCAGCGCAGTTTAGGTTATTGTTTGAGACTTCCGGGCACTCTACTCTATCTGACATACATTGTAATGAGTACTTCTTTTCTTATGTATTGTCCCTCACCCCAGCGGTCTGAACCACATTATTGAGACTAACGAAATACCATTTTAATATGCTAGTGTGGTGCTTACTTCAGTGTTCTGAACCACATTAGGCACAGATCCGATGCCCCCGTGGCATGTGCCATCATAGAGTGTGGCAGAGGAGGTATGTATACTTACGACGATTATTTGACGATACACAATTGTGTTCAATTTCCCAAACCCTATACTCTGCCGAGGCCTTCCTCTTCGGGAGAGTTCGTGTAATGACTATTCAGTTGCAACTATATTCAAGAGTATATGTCTATGAATACTATCGCTCACCCCATACTCTGCGGAGGCCTTCCTGTGAGAGAGAGTCCTTGTAATGACTATTCATTTGCATCTATGAACAAGAGTATATGTCTATGAGTAATATCTTATCCTCAGACTCTGCCGAGGCCTTCCTGTCAGAGCGGGAGTCTTTGTTGTATATATATGTATATACTATAGTATACATATTTTTGTGTGCATACACCTAATGTCAGACTCTGCCGAGGCCTTCCTGTCTGAGAGAGAGTCTGCCAGGGGGAGGGGGGTCGAGAGTGACAACCTCTGGGTGGTGCAGGTAATACTGTATGTCAATATATCGGTATTACTACAATACAATTACACTTATACATATATGGATTCTATGATAAGTCATTGTTTGCAATCCGTATAAGGTAGCTTTCGTGCCTATTTTACACCCACCAACCCCAGTATGGCCTTGTTGGCCACTCCCCCTTCCTGCTCAGAAGGACAGTGCTGGACCCCTTGCCCAGCTGTGTGTCAGGTATGTATGTATATATATATATATATATGTATGTAAATAGTATAGTGATATACATATATTGTATAGTATAGGATGTATCATTGTATTGTGTTATATACATATATATCAGAGGACAGTGCTGGACCCCTTGCCCAGCTGTGTGTCAGGTATGTACTTGGATATATAGGAATGTATGGTATAGGATGTATAGTATACAGCTGTGTGTCAGGTATTGTATGTACATATATATATATATTTCTGTACATTTCATATATAGTATGTATAGAATGTATGTGGATACATATATTGATGAATACATGTCTACTTGGATATACATATATTGATCTCTTCTATAGATAGTATCATTAAGCAGATATCAGTGCTCGATCCACTGAAAAACTGTAAAGCATACATATACGAACCTCCTCATCCTAGGCCACAGTACCAATGGTACCAGTGCAGGTCCCCATTCATAACGCGAGATAACATATGGTGGCCTTTGCTACCTTCACGGGATAGGTCTAGCATTAGATTACAGGGACTGCAACTCTTAGCACGTAACATGAGAAGCTCATGCCGATTAGTTTACTTCATTACTAGGCCTAGTAGTAATAGAACAGATGTTGGTTTTCTGTTCTTTGTCGCAATCAGTTTGAATGTTGGTTTTCAGTTCATTGTCAACTCAATACCCGGACCCTTTTTCAGTTGTGTTTGTCATGAAAGATATGCTCGACACTGACCTTTTCGTGTGTGTTACTCGTCAGTGAGTGAGTACTGTAGTGGATGCCACACACCAACGACACACAAGAGGGGAGTGAAGGAGTTATAGTAGTTTCCCATGAGTCCTTGTGTGGTGAGGGGGAAGAGGGGGAGAGAGAGAGTGACGAGAGGAGAGGGTCTGTCTCTGAGAGAGAGACATGCCAGTCTGAGCCCCAAGGGTGTGAGGACATAAGGTGGAATCTACAACAATATGTAATACATACATCATCACTGTTACACTGCGTACATATCCCCCCCCCCCCCCCCCCCCCCCCCCCCCCCCCCCCCCCCCCCCCCCC